>JAHQIW010006796.1:0-18018 GCA_019055375.1 Parelaphostrongylus tenuis | reverse complement strand
GAAAACTACTGCTTATCGAAGATTCAATGAGGTTGAAAATCATTTAAGATAAGGTCGGTTCACACTTCGTTTATCGAGGAAAATGTCGTTTACCTAGAAGAGTATCAGTATCAGTTTAGAGCCCAGAAATAATTCTTATTGTGAGAAAGGTTGTCATATTTGCGAATAGTACTTGCTAATGCAGCTCTATGAACACGGGTTGGGTAAGCACCCGGCTTGTTGACCTTATTTGTATCCTCTTTCCGTTCAGAATCTACAAGGGTCATATACATATTTGTTTAGACGCCACTTATAGTATTTCGTCGGCAGATTAGCTGTTCTAATTCTTTGTTTCTTTACCACCGACAACAATTCTGTCTTCGTTAAAAGGAGTACACCAAATGAATCTTCAACACCGTTTGCATAAAATAGATTTTCGTGTTCTGCTTTAGATTAATAACACTTATATGGCAAAAAATCAATAAAAACAATTCGGCATAGCAATAAATCAATCTTAATGAATCAGTAATGAGGAGTTATACCAGGAAATTTTCGAACAAAAAAAATAAACACAGCTACTATAGCTGGCCTGTAATACCAACATTGTCCGTGATTCGATTCCCATTCTAGGCTAGCTCACAATCTGCTATCACGCTTCTCTACGAGAACAGCAACATTCAACTGACTAGATGGAATCACAGTGTAGAGCAGATATGCATTCATTTCTCCCTACAACGCTACGAATCTATGAAGGAGTTGAGTTTATGGAAAAAAAAAACTTCAACCAATGATGATTACCTGAACTTTCATCCTCCTATTCTTAACATAATCCGGGCAGAAGTCCTCATATGCTCGTAGTAGAAGCACACTTTGTTAATCACAGATGTTATCAGTGTTGAAAGTTATACTGAGAAAAACTAATTGAATAATAACTTACTTACTTACTTGATACTTGAGTAAATCGAATATTTACTGACCATAGATCCCTGCGTTGGAAAAATGAGACCAAGTTATGGAATAAAATCTTGATTTTTATTCTTTTGTCCAAAATAACTGCCAACAACAAAAAGCATAGATACTAAGAGTAATTTAAATCAGTAATAACATTCTAAAGAGTTAGTCTAGTGTAAATATTTCCATCGACAAGACTTATTACAATAGCAATTTGGTACATGTGCTTTTTACAATTAATAAAAAGTGATTCAGGAATCATTTACCTCGAAGTTTTCAATCTTTTAGTTCTAAGTGTATGATATGCGATCGTAAGTGCGTAACAGCTGAGACTCATGAATTATATATTGGAACGGCAAAGTGTGATACGTCTACTGTGGTCCATTGAGTCAATCAAAAAAGCAATTCAGCACAACCAGTCTGTTTTAGAAGTCCTATAGCTCATGAATACTTTGGTAAATTTTTTCTATTATTTTAAGAACTTCACAAGATGGTGTTTTTATGGAACGTAATTCGCCTGAGAGATGTCTGACTTCAGGTCATGCAGCCAACCTCACGTTTTCTTTATTGGGCATGATCTAAGATAACGACTTGAGAGTTACATCTTTTTGCCCAGTATAAGAACTTAAGCTTATTGAGAGACACTACTGTGTTGAATGTATACAATAGTCTCGCTGCACTGTATGAGAGTACTATAGTTTTTTTTTTCATTCTGACTTAGAGGATTTACATAATATGATTTTCCCTGTTTTATTGGCTAGCTGTGAGTTTAGATAGGTGAAGCTGCTGCTGTAAACCGGAACGTCTAACCGAGTACAAAATGCCGATCAGTTGTAGTTAGTTTTTTCACATAGTGAACCATGTATGCTTAAACGTGTCCTTGTGGTTACGGCGTCCCAAGCGATTTCATTGGCATTTTAGCCATTTCCGCCAATTCTGCTTCTTCATCACAGCAAAAAAAGCTGTTTGGAGGAGACGGATTACAATCGAATAAATCTAAAATATTCCATAACAGTTTCACTCGCTCACGTCTATCATATTTTCCAGCTGCGAACAGAACAACAAGTTCAGCTATTGTTTCGTCAAATGCCTAGGTTGTACGTATTAACTTATAACACTTTTAGCCTAATTAATAATGTGCTTTCACATAGCAGAGAGGATAATGCGTTCAGGTGCTAATCAAGCCAGTGATTCGCCAGTCAGTGATTCGCCATACATTCGATCCCATTCGTAACATCGTGAAACTAATTGAATGCATGTCTGGTCTATACAATAAATGGCGATGACGTGTGCTCTATTGAATTGTTGCTTTTTTCCTTTCAAACAAATGTGAAACTAAATTATAGATTAGGATGGACGGCTTGATTAGCTCTAGGCAGGGTTCTAACCAAAAACGAGGCGTGCATTCCCAGTGCACCACTAACTTCTATGCCACCCACCCTCGATATAAGCATTTGACAGGAGCACCGTGGATATGCTAATTACATTTTATGGAACCAGAGGCGTTCGTGCTTTTATCTTTTTACTATATGTTGGGTTGGCATTGAGTGAGATGCTACATTCGCCGCTTTCGCTCACAGTTCTGAAACTTCCCCTCCTCCCTCAAGGCGGCCGAAAATCTTCCAACTTTTCTTCAAAAGCCTTTCATACTTCTATATTTGATAGGAGCATAAGACTCAACTAGTTTTTTCATGTATAATCATAGCTAACTTGCTAGAGTTTTCCTTCAGATCTAAGGGTGAAGATATTTCGAATTTGAATCCGTTTCACATTCAGTGTAGTTCACGGTCACTTAATTTCAAACTTTTGATGAATGAATGTCCTTGTTTTATGATGCTCACCTGATACCAGCGCGTAAATTAAGTGCATAAATGAATATTATACCTTTTACTTACGTTTAATGACACTACGATGGGCGTTGGTGATTCGTTTGTGATGTTCCATTCCACTCCATTTATTACATCGCAGATTCATTGAACGAATATGTAGCCTATTAGAAGCGTTTTAGTGATTGACGATATAAGACGCCAGTGTTTCTGTCCTCCCAGGGCTTGCTGTTCATAACAGAGTAAAGTTTGTATTGCTGGGCACCTTTACCACAGCTATACACTCCTATCTCCGGATCAAGAAATATTTTTTCAATGGCGCGCGTTACTCGTAATATCATTAACGCGGGAATTTATGCAGATATGTTGAATTTTCCCCATATCCTGAACAGTACCGTAACTTCTTATTAGTTCATTTGAACTTTGAGTGAAGATATCCTGATAATAACTGCAGTTGAGTACCACCTCCCTAAGAACCTTTCTTATTTTATCACTTCTACAGCAGTGTCATGATGTTATAACTATACATCTAAAGGTGTTGAGTGATATGAAAAACTATCGACTTCAAGCAAGAGTCGAACCTGCGTCTCACATAGTTTCACATGTGCTGCTACTATTTGCTCTTTGTTCCATTGCACAGTTGATCAACAATATTCCCGTTAGAAAAGTTACAATTCTCACCAATATACCATACATCGGTATGGCATCAATTCAACGAGTTTGTCGATGTCATCACAATTCGAAAGCACCGACAATCGATCACGGCTGCTTGTGAATCAAACTCAAACGATGTGTGGGTGCCGCTCGTTTAGCAGTGCTTATGGTCTCTCGGGTGGCTCTTCAAAGGTGTGCTACTAAGGGAACACTGATAACTATTTATCAGTCGACTGCTACCTCTATCTATCTCCCTGCTGCAAAGTCTAACCCGTGATAACAGCTTTCTTTCCATTTTTTATGTTATAGTAAAAAAAAATCATGATATCTCAATGACAGCTCTAGCGCTTCAAAAATAACGACATTTTGTCGATGCCGATTGGCATATTCACATACTTTCCGGATGAAGTTCGACAACATGATAAATAAATGTAGGAATTACTTCATATTCAATTTATTGATTAACTTAACGTCCGCTTCAGTCAAAGTTCTGCATGTAGCTTGTGATTTTCATGCCTTTTATCGCATATTGTTCGAATCATGAGATACCACCACAGCCATGAGATATCTTTCCTTCCTTTTTGCTTAATAACAGCTCCGTATATATGTGATGTAAAGCCGAAGTTTTAACCTTGAATTTCTGACGATAGTCAAAATTTGGTTATTAAGAATTGAAAAGTGATAGCTGAAGCCGAAAACGCATGTTAAAAATTTTTGATTTATCATGGAATAAGGTGGCTTTTTCTCTTGCTTAGAATCATCTCTTAGTTTCGAGCTGGTTCGTTTTTGATTATTCAAGGAACACTGAATTGATTCATAGTCGTTACCGTAATACCAAGCGATTGTTTGCAGTTTTCTGAGAAGGCGGATCGTCGCAAGACAGCGGTAACATCATAATAAACGGTCTTCTGTATACATATTTGATGAGTAGCATAAAAGCCAAAACAAATGCATCGTAATCGACATCGTCCGCATACATTGCTTTCCCACGAGCCACGTAGTCAACTGTTCCAAGTGCTTTCGCTCGCTCACAAGGCTTACAGAAATCTCACCCATCTCTATATGTTGTTGGCTCCGTCCTCAAACTCGTCTTATTCTTGACATTCACTCCGTCGACTCGCATCTTACCTGAACATTATTAGAAGCTCGATCTGTCTAATACTGTCAGGTAATGATGCTAGTCGTGAACATTTGCTTATATTCCGCCACTATTCATACATCACGTATTCATGGTGATACTCATCGGATAATCAATATTTCGTCTGCTTTAACATGGATTTCCATTCAAGATTTCTCTATTTTCTATGATGTTATAATTTAGAAAAATGGTAGCAGGCCGGTGTTCATGGTGGTGAAGTGGTTGTACGCACCCTAGCTATGGATAAAACCCAGTTTCAACTCCATTAGAGCCTCAAAGTTTTACACATCACTCAGCGCCCTTGGATATATACTGATTCTTTCTTTATATTAGCGCTTACAAAGGTTCATAACAGGCAGTACTATTTTGTAGTCTTACAGAGCATTTTCTCGTTACAGCATTTAGAATACAAAAATTCAATGTTAATCTCTCGTCACTACGTTGTGATAAGTCTCTTCTTTTTGAGTAAAAAAGGAGTAGATAGCGAGATCTGTTCATCGTCTTTATAGAGATAACAGCTATTGTCTCTTCCACGGCACATTCGAATAACTATGATTTCTCCCAGTATAGATTCCTAATCAATCATATTTGAGCAAAATTTCTTTTTCACGGCTTTTTCTCAAAAGAAAAATCAAAGAAGCTAAACAATCAATGAGTCCCCCTCTGCCTAAGCTCAGCAGGTATGTGCCTCGAAACTCAACAGACCATCACAAATATGTTGAACAAGCCCTTGCTGCCTAAAAATTACATAAATGAAAGACAGGAATGAGGAGACTTTCACGATGAATTATAGATTATGAACATTGCTCTAAATCAAGGTTAACCTTGAACCTTTGAGACAGACTAACTCCTCGCAGCGTTCCCATGAAACGGCGCCCAATTACTTCCCCAATTAGCCATGGCCTCTGTGAACGTCACACAGGCTACAAAGTTCAGAAATCTGGAAGCAGCGCGTAATTTTCGTCGCATAACTAGGATTTCTCTACGTTTTCGAAAAGGAATTTGTGCCTCTATTATCCTGTTAATACCATGCCCCATGTTCTTTCATATATCCACATTTTTGATGCATTTCCAATTCTTAAATGTGAGGAAGGAATACTCCTCCACTACGCATTCATACTACTGTCAGCATTTATTGAAGTTGTATAGATTGTTCGAAGAGTATTTCGATATTTTCTGGTGGCTTTTATGTACACTTATTCCATGCAATACTCAAAAGTCACCTTAGTAATAAGAAACTGAAAACAATGATTTTCCCAGCAAAAAAATTGCCCATTGCATGCGATCCCAGTTCATGGAGGTAGAGACATTTCTGCGCCTCTCCAGTGGCCACCTCTCTTCTGCAGTAATAGTCTCACTTGAGAATGAGAAATTTAGTGGCATTTTTCAAGACACCTCTTCCTCGACGTGCATGACTAACATATTCGGGACCGCATGTACTACTTTTCGTGCACGCGGTCTAGAGCAGTTGAAAGGATGGGGCATAACAGGATGTGACCAGCGACTCCACGTCCATGAACCTGCATCGCATGCTGAGTTCGCTCATTTTTGATATGCAGTTCACTGGTTTTTGATTTTTGTTGAGAACTAGGAATTTCATGGCATGAGTGAGATGATATGAAAACTAGAAGGTAAACATCGTAATTTTGCTTGCTGAAAATAAAGTTCATTAAATGTTGACATATTAGGCTTTTTTTCCTGCACATTGCAATTGGCTCCAGTTGCACGCTTCACTCGTCATCCCTTTGTACTTTGTCACAAATGAATTAACGTTTGCATTGGATAGACTATAGAGTGATATCGGAAAAGATACCTTTGTGAACTAAACTAAACCATCAAAAAGAAATTACCACAATAGAAACCATAAAGACTTAGTTTAATCAATCATGACTTTCTCAGAAGAGACGTCATAGCGGACATGACAATAGCATTTTCGGTCTGACATCACGTGCAAAATAACTTAGAACTTCACTTAATCTTTCGAACAGCTTCAATTCATATATCAAGCATATAATTTTAACGTCTCATCTATTTTATGCTCAGTACTAAGAAGATCGTTAAAACACAGCACTAGACTCTCTCGATGAAGTAGTGCATTTGCTGATAACTAGACAACCGAACTAAACTACTGCTTACTAGTATGTATACACTGACTTCCAAAGTTTGAACAAGACCTTCAAAGTCCAGATATTTCAAATTTTTATATCTGTACTAGGAGACTTTGCACAGCGGATGGAATGCTAACTTTTGCCGTAAATCTTTTTATTAAAAGTTCACAAATATTCTTGATCGCTTACTTACCATCTTCAAATAGTAGTAACTTTGATTTTCGCTCTTGTACAGGCATTATACGGTCATATAGAGGTTGCATACCATGATATTTCTCAAAAGTCAGTGGAAAAATGCAAAATACTGGTATCACTGCGACTCACAGTTGAAAAATAGACTGAACCGTAAGTCTCCATGTCTATCACAAAGTATCTCGAATCGAAAAACAAGACGTGGAATAATTGCCATATCAGTAGAAGCGATAATCGCTACTTTTCCTTATGAGTTCTTTCTTTTTACTTTCACAAATGTATGTAAACATCACAAACAAATGGAACACTGTTGAAGTTCGTGTGAATATTTAATGAAACTCCATATTTCTACACAGAAATCAAATCCATCTAACAACAAAATTTCCCTAACTTCAATAAAATCACACGTATAAAATATCTTAAGAGCAACCAGTACTCGTTAACCTTGGATAAGTAAGAAGACACTTTCACTGGTCAAAGAAAAACCTGCAAGTTGACCTGAGGAGTCACCAGTCTCCCATTAATGGTTAACATTAGTATAAGTCAAATAAAAAACTTAATCGTTTTGACTTAGTGATATCCTTTCCTAGTTCCTCATTGATTGCGTAAGGCACAAATAAGAAGTGTTTAGTACGAATCTGGTTAATTTGAAAAGAAAAGGCTGCATTTGTCCACAAAACTGGGACAAATGGAAGCACTGCGAAAGGAAGTACAGCACAACTCAATTACTTATCCTCTGAAACACTGCAGCTTTCCAAACCACACGGTTTCAAAAAGGCAAATAGGAATAGTATAATCTGATGCATAAAGATACATCACACGAAAACCAACAATTATAAGAAATGAGAACAAACAGATTCAGTAAAGATGGTCGTAAACTACTTTATCTCTAATAAGTCAACTCTCATTCGCATCATACCAATGGTCGTCGGTTTTCTGTATTGTTTCTACAGGAATGTTTTCGTTCACGGCAGGTTGAGCATTAGAAGGAACGTTTGAAAAGGAAGACATAGACGAAGAAGGAATCGACAGTCCTGGCGGTACTAAATCAATGGAATCGGCATCTTCAAATCCCGGAGGAGGTCCCGTAAGAATGTGGCTGGCTAACGCAGGTCCAGTAAAAAACCCTGGTGGAGCGTCGATCTAAAACGCATTTCAATCCTATTCAAACCGACAACGAAAGGCACTACACTGTGAGATTAATGTGAAAAATACGAATGTGGCAAGTCTAAGCCTCATCAAAGGAACTTTTTTGATTCTCAATCCGTGGATAAACCGCGATCTATTAGCGTCCATGTATTTTCATACGACTGAAGTTGCACACGAATCGTGCCTTGTTGCTCCAAACTCATTCATATAATAATATCACATGAACGTAATAAAATTCACTATAGACACCTTTTAGATGTGCTAACTCTGGAAGCTTCTCAGATCGTTAGAGGTAACTGAGAGCACATTTCGCCTAAGTAATCACTTCAGAGATGAACCAAGCTAGCATTTTTCTCATTTCATACAGATCGGTATTATTGAGTAGACCTCAGGAGAACAAAAGCACAGCGCCGAATTAATGACTGCACATGTTTTATAGGGCATCTCTGTTCACTGCGATATGCCCCTGGTCATCAATAAAAATGGCGACAGTTCAATGTATCGCCAAAAAAGGCAATAAAGGGAATACATGTACCAAGTGGAGCGACATTCACTACTTATCAGGGCAGTAAACACCGTTCCTATCTGACGTGTATCTAAACTTCCCATTATACCCCACTTGCTCAAGGTCGATAAAGGATCGTATGCTCTCAATACAAAGTGCTTTATTTTTCAATATAAGTATAAAAGAGGCCGCATCCCATTATTTCTTTTGCATCTCAACACTGTTCTTGAGTCAGTTGTCATTTACTTGAAGTAACCAATTAAGTAACAATTTAAACAGTATCATGAGTAATGATATGCAGTCATTTGTTGAGAGAAGATTGGATGGATGCAATCTTTCCAGAAAAAACGGGGCTGGTAAAGAAAGAAGTTGGTATGGTCACTTTTGGGCTGGATGTAGTCTATAGATTTTTTCTACCACCGATGCTGCTTCGAGGCGCGGAAGCAATGATCGATTGTTCATTGAATAATATCAGAACTATCAGATGTATGTGGTATCATGACCCAGCCCCGCTTCTCCAAGATGTGGCGAGTCGGCTCTGCATCTGAGATGGTCGGTCAATGCATGATATATCCATCGAGACACCATTCGAGAAGCAGTGCTAGCCCATTTCATTTGGTTGGCAAGCGATGCAGCGATAGTCATATACAAGCGTCTGCCCAGGCTACTAGACTACTCTCCAACAAAGCACAGGTTTTTGGCACTATCCCAATTTGAAATAAAAGAAAATTGAATGAAACAATGGCGCGGAAGAAATTATGGGACAACCCAATATATTTCGTTGGCCTCTGCCGATGCATTCAACGAATCCAGGGCACTTCCGCGATGAAATGGCGAAATTATCAGTTTGAGTGATCTTACTAGGTCAGCAATACCCTATATACATCATTATACCTTGAGGCCGACCAACATTTTCCTATCGTGAAAAGGAGTTGAAGCATTGAAGCATTGAAAAAAGTAATAGTTTAACACAGTCAGCCAACTGTCTTTTGTAACGTCAGTGACATTAATGGACCTTCGGAGTTTCAGATACATTAGCAGAAAATTGACAAGACTAGCAAAAAAAAGAGAAATTGATAAAATACTCACATTTTGAGTTAAAACTGCTACTCGTTGAGAGCGTAATTCTTCATTAGGGACGTGAACAGAAGGGAGTACAGCTGGAGCTACGTTCTTCTCATCTATTTCATGGTCAAGCAAATTCGACAAAGAGAGGTTAGAGAACATTGAAGAGGTATAGGGCGTAGTCTGAAAGAGTTAATTCACTGAAATCAAACATGGAAATTTCACGAAAACTATTCATACATAAAGCTTAGAGTTCTCAACATTAATCAACGTCTGAAGGATGCGTCATGCATTTGACTCCACCAAGTCTTGTTGAAGGTGTGATTAATTGCATATCTCGCCTTTACAAGAGACTCGTGGTGGCCCGCCGATGTACCGTTAGTGTTGCAATTTTCCCAGACAAAACTGGTAACAAATCGAAAAACCCAGAGGAATGCAAGACCTGGTAAGCTTTGAGCGCAAGATCGAACTGCCGACCACGTGTGTGTGTGGCAGGGCACCTCTAACTGATGCGCCAAACGCGTATACACATGTATATATACATACAAGGTGCGAGAAGTTCTGCTAATCTGATATTTTAATAATTTCAGTATAGATATGTTTTTTGAATGAATTCTGATAATTTTATTGAATTTGCTGTCTAATTTCGATCCAAAATGTGTTTTATTTATTTGCCTATTTTCAGTTCGGCTTGATTATAGACTGTAAAAATGAAGGTATAGCAGTAATTGAGTTGCACAGGGTGGGAATGAAAATGCCAACATTGTTGAACTAACTGGTTTCAAAACACAAGAGTCTGCAGAGCCGTGAAACGTTCTAAAGAAGGTGGAGGGATCACGGGCCTTTCTCGAAAAGGCGATTCAACCACCTCGTCTACTCTGGAAGAAGATACAGAAGATCCGTTGTCGAATATGAACAAAGTCTGAAGCCTTCTACGCGCAAATGGATCGAGAAGCTCGGGAAGAGAGTCAAAACATCGTCAAGAATAAGCTGCAGCTACGCAGCTACAGGATCGTTCATGTCACTTTCTGGACAAAATGATGAAAGAATGGCTTTCAAAGGCTAGCCGGATGATTCGCTTGACATCTGGTGCTCGTTTATCGAGGGTGCTTTTGACCGATGAGAAAAATATCACGGTCGCACTACTCCACAATCGAAAGAATCGACGTCAACTTCCAAGAAGGTTCAGCAGAAGTCCGCAGTAACAAAAAGTAGGCCGCAGTCATATTCCGGCCTCTATGATGGTGTGGGTCAATGTTTGCGCCACCGGAAACACGCCGTTGATCGTAATCAACAGAAACGTCAAAATCAACGCTGCCAGCTATTAGGAGCAAGTTTGACGGGACGTACTAGAGCCTTGAACTACTCAAACTTTGATACCGACGGAGTTACGCTTCAGCAGGACTAGGCTCCTGCGCATTCGCCCCGTTCAATCGATCATCATCTGTCAAGCGCTGCTTCCAGGCTTATAGAACAAGGACATTTGACTGCCAAACTCGGCGGATCTCAGCCCGATAGGATATTCCGTGGGGTCCGCACTTGAAGAAAAAGTCTCGGATACTCTTTACACTACTGTGGACGCGTTTGAAACGGTCTTGACACGAGCTTGGGACGAAATTACGGTGGAAACGTGTGCAAGCATCTTCAGAGATTATAGCGTCTCCGTAAATATATAGAGGCCAAAGCAGGCAATTGAGAGAATTAGTTATAAACTTTTTCATTTATTGTTATAGTTGCTGATCTAATAAACGTAGGAATTCCTTAAGTTGTAAAAATTAATCAATTTATGCAGTGTTCCTTAAACTGTTGGAATATATAAGAAAATTATCAGGACTTTTCTCGCACCCTGTATATATGCATATACATGTATGCAAACATGTATGCACGTACACATACATGTTAAAGTATATAAATAGGTAATGAACTGCCAATAATCCTAAATAAAACACTCATTTGAATAGCACTAAAAACACTAATCCTCACCAAACTGGTGGTTGACGGTGGCTTAATCGCGGCTCCAGAGGTAACAGCACTTTTGTGGTCCCCAATGAACTCAACACTTGACGAGCGATCATTAGAGTCCATATAATTTCCTAACACGATGGCATCGGTTTCCACACTGTCAGAATTGGCACTTGGGTTCTGCTCCGTTTTCTGTTCATGTCCTTTCTTATTTCTATATTTGTGAACTCGCGGAGCATGTTTTCGATCTTTGCATTCGAATTAGTTGACTCATTCAAGGTACTGTTTCTTTCAATATTTGTCAAAAAAGCAGGAGGCGGTTCCTTTGATTCTTTTCCAAGTGGTTTTTGTTCTGCAATCGATACATCACTTACGGACTTTTGCCAAGCCTTTGGTTGCTTCTTTTCCAATTTCCGTGATTTTCCAGGCACCTTCAATAGCATCACATTATCAACTTTGCAATGAACATTACTATTCTTCAATTGAATGCTGCAGGATTGAACTGCACAAACATCACCTACCAAACAGTTCTAAATGATTCTCATCCAATGGCTTCAATCTCACAATTACTCCTTAGAAATACCCCACTGTTGTTTCAAAAGAGAGTAAAGATATAAGTCACGTCACGAGAGTCTCTCGTCACGGATGGCAATAGCGCGGGTTTTATCGTGAATTCAGGCATCACATTACATGCTAACTTACAGTATTACAGCTATAGCATTCAACAATACGTTGTCTTCAACGACTGAGTTAAAATAAAACATGCCTTGCTCGGTTTCGGATCGAACCAGCGACCAGGCGTGCATTGCAACACTAAATCCACAAAAAAGCTCAGATGTAGTTAAAGATTGTTAAACCTGTTGCCATTGTTCTGCATCGGCCTCCGTTGTGGATGCTGCAGAGACATTTTGTGGCCAAATATCAGGTTCTGGTAAGGTCTTAGTGTCATTTGGCATCATACATCCCGCAACGACTGGCTGAAATTATGATTGGGAAAAAGAAAACGTGGACTTGTTCGTTTGATAAAGAATGTCATGAACTTTCCAACATCATAGCAAACTCACCTTGAGGATCTTTTTGCCATCCCAGACTGAAGTCACAGAACCTTGCCCACGTGATGCAGACAGGGCTGGGAAATCTTCTACGACATCCACACTTCTGAAAAATGTTCAAAAATAATCTAGAAAATAAAAAGCTGATTTTGTATAAGCGAATTTTGTGTGCACACAGGCATACTGCTGCATATGTGGGCAGCCTTCGTTCTAATGAACTATATGTTGGGCATAAATTATAAGGATACCCCCCCCCCCTCCACCAGATGCTCAAGTGAATGGGAATTATACTTACTTACTTACTTAATTAGATACTTAGATCGTCCGTCTTTACTAGTTGTGTGGATCCCAGAATATATTCCAAGTGGTATATTGCTGGTCGTGCATGTCGTGCATATGATATTCCTTGGTTTCCTGACGTAACCTTGCAAGGACGTTTTCATGTCTTCAAAATGTCGCTACCAAGGAATGGATTTTGGCGATGGACCCTTTGCCGGGCCTCCTACTTGTTGATTCGGAGATGATGTTAGGTCGAAATCAAAAGCAGAAATAGGAAGGAAATCAACCAATCGCTCACGGATCATGCAAAAGCGAAAAAACGAATGAGAATTATATAGAAGGTAATTTGAAGTCGTCTTCAGAAACAAGCTGGTTTTTTAGTCTGGACTTTCGTAAAACTAGTCGTCACTGCCCATTTCGTAGCTCTGGAGTTTCATGAGATGATACTAATTTCCGAAAAACGAGATCAAAAGCTTAATAAGTTCACTGCTTCTTCCAATGAGGACAACGAATATGGAGAGACTGATAAGATTTCAGAAGCTCGTGCGTCACTGAAATCCTTACGGACCAAAGCGACATTTAGGGGTTAGACTGACGCCATTTTTGAAACATTCCAGTGAGAAGTAAGATTCACATAGCGTTCAATGCGTTTAATGAGGAACTGCCGAAATAAACTAGGACCATTAACTGAGACATCATAGGATCAGCGAGCATCGAGGAAGCACAGCTCACAAAACGCTAATGGTAAAGCTGAAGAACTGCTCCCTAAAATGAGTTAGGTGATGAGGATATGGCACTACAAAGGTGACGGCCCAACCACACGTTCACCTTTGAAAAGATGTGAACCACCGCTGGGTTTGACAGTTTTCGTGGTTATACTCTACATCAAAATATGGGGATGTCAAGATCGAGGTATTCCATGGTCGTGAAGATGTTCTACCACATTAACCATACTTTCGAAAATCCCATCGTGAGTGAGGGGAGCTACAGTGTGCACTCCAAAGGAACGTATTAAAAACTTCACGGCGGTACTGGTCGAAAACGTGTTACAATTACTGCAAAGTCTCACACGAAACAAGTCCACCAGCTTCACATAAGAGTTTCTTTTATAGAAAGTCCCAAAACTCAAGAAAGAAAATTAGCAGTCGTTGTAAATTACAATTGTTCATAATCTTAACCGTCATTTGCACAAATACGCTTACAAGATCGATGAAGAATACGACCGAGATAGCAGATAGCTTCATAACAGAAGATAAAACGCGGTCGGTTGACCAGTCAGAAGCGATATTTTGTAACAAGGACAGCAGAAAACCCAACATTTAAAAGCTACTATATACACTGACGATTTTCTAATTCTCAACATACCGGTTCTTCCGAATGACTTTCGAAAATGAAAGAGCAGCTCCAGAAGGCGAGTCGCTTGCTGTGGATTGAGCAACCACAGCCGGCACCGCTGAACGATTCACACGATTCAGCCGAGGAAAGTTATCAGGACGTAAACTCTTAAATGTAGAATTACAAAAATATGAATAAATTATTCATTATTTGCAAATAGGCGCTGCCAAATCAATAAGGAGTCACCGTCAGAGAGCCAGATGAATTCCCCAGGCTAGGAAAATCCTCGCTTTGGGGCGTGTACGCCGGTGCAACATTACAAAGCACTGAACGATTACTCCTTTGAGCTGATGGCACAACAATATATTGGTTTGGCCTAAAAAAAATGGATGGTCAACCGCAGGAGAATAAGATGAACACTGAAAACAGGTGTTCAAGCAGTCTCATATTGAACAACATGAAAACTACCGCTTAAGTTGTGGAGTTTGCTCTTGTTGAATTACTGAAATCTTATCACGACGGACGATTGGAGCATCTTGGGCGCTGGGAATTTCCCGCCTCGATCTAGATCGAAAATTCGCAACCTCTGATAGACTTTTATAAAACTAGTCCGAAATTCTCACTAACCGAGATGAACCAGCCAGTTGACGATCATTGTATTGAAAATCAAGTGCTAGAGCAGTACGACGAGTACTATGTTCGCTAGACTAAAAAAAGCATGTTATTTATGGAATAGAAAAAAAAGTATTCGACTGCACCATAGAATTCTACGATATCACAACTATATATCCATTAGCGCTGAGTGATATGCAAAACACATGGACCTTGGACGGCACGTACACGTATCTCACCCTTTCCGGGTGCGTGTGCTAACCAATGCACTATGCTAGACTTTGTGGAAGTGCAGTGGTTAGTACGCGCCCCGGAAAAAATGAGAAGCGGTTTGCGGGTTCAACTCAGTCTCAACGTCCAGAGATTTGCACATCACTCAACATTATTCGATATATGACATGTAATTCACATGCAATTTGGAGGAAGAAAACACCTATCCCAGACCTTGTGAAGGTTCAGATCTATTTGACTTGAAAAAGCTATTCCCATGGCTCTACACTCTTCGACTTCGCACACAAAATGCATTGCCTTGTAGTGACCCATGAGACCATCTCGATCACTGGAAATAAGAATAATAGAAAAATATCTTCATACTTTGACGAGGTGGTTCATTGCTGTAATGAACATGTATTCGTGCTTCGACGCAAACAGAGAAATTAATGAGAAGGAATTTTTGCAATGGCGTCAAAGAAAAAGCAGAGCCTGGAGATGTCGCGCTAAAGACGCAGGATGGCTCGTTCAACCCCACCAAAAACGACTCAGCACCATCTCTCTGGAGTGGGCAAGTTGGCAAAATACGCATAGAGGTATGATTTTTTGCTTGATGCGATTGGAATCTAGGACTGCGTGATTCTTCCTAAAGGAGTAATGGAGGTGTTTGATTGAATGGATTGCGGACAATTTGACTTTCCAGGCTCTGAAGAAGGCGAAGTGCCGAAACGTCAGCTGTGAAATAAAGTTTAATGTAACACTTCGTGTTTGGCTTAAAGAGTAAAATCAGGAAATATATTGAAGTATGCTCAGGTTAATAGACAGTCGGTCTTGGAAATTGTTACGCATATAGGAACAAGTACTTCCGACCCACGAAGTTTGTTAGTTACCAGTATTAGAAAACAAGATCTCAGCCGAACTTAAGTAAAGTTTGAAAAGATTCATGGACGATGAATGCAAAAAAAGCGAATTGAATGGAAAAACTGCTTAGATTAAAGTGGAATGGGATGTAAAGAAAAAAAAAAGAAAGGAGTAAGGAACTTCTCAGGACCTGCGGAAGAGAGGAAGAAGGAAGAAAAAAAAGAGCGGACGAACCCGAAAAATGTATTTTGCTTGCCATCGCTTTCACAAAACTGACAAAAGAAATGCTCTTTACGAAGGTGTCGATATCGGTGTTCCTCGTCAAAAAATCGCTGCTCACAAAACAAACATGAAGGATGCCCTGAATGATACACAATATGATGAATAGAAATTGAAGCATATATAAGTAAGGCATATTTGTAGAAGTTCCGAATCCCAAACACCTCGTCGCAAGCACTCTCCAGTACTTCCCTGCCTATGCTCAATCAGTTTAAGAACAATTTTAATCGAAGGCTTAAAATATGGAGGAAGACGCAGGATTCTCGGTAACTGTCGACAAATTGCCGCTAACTAAAAAACTCAAAGATATCAAGTTCGCAAGCCTCATCAGCAGTACATGCCCCTGTCAGTCACTCTGAAAAAAACGCCACGTTGAGTGATCTTCCTATTTTAAGCACAGTGTAACTTGTACGGCGTCAACTTCCCATAGTAGTGAACAAGTAGCCGAATTGTATGTGCTATTGATGAGGCTTGCGAGAAAACTTGAAGATCTGACGAATTTATGGAAAAAAAAGACTCCGATCAAGGAGCATCATCTGAACACTACTTCTCAGAAAAAATCTAATAGTGAAAAAGAAACAGTAAGAGCTCTTTAGAGGTGCGTGTGGCGCAGTGGGTAAAGGTACCCGGTGACATAGACGTACGTGGTCAATGGCCAATTCCATGTCCAGGACTCGCGAATTCTTCGATTCCTTCGGAGTGACGAACAGGTATCGAACTCGTCTAGGAGTATAACAGTGATGACTTGTTACGTCGCTAGGCCACCGTGATCCATTCATTATAAAGGCTAGATGCGCATTCAAGTACGGGGGACTCATAGACGCCGAGAGCTTCTTCTTCTATTCTTTCGATGATAAAGAATAAGTTCATACTACTGTTCACGTTTAATGAAAAAGACTACAAGATAACTTTAACATTAATTCCACTTGTGGTCCTCTAGAAACTCTATAGACGGTAATCTAGCGCCCAAGTCAATACAGCTTGAACTGCCTGTACTAGAATACCTCGTACTGAGCTTGTAGACTTTACCTTTTAAGCTTCTGTCGTCTCTATCTCCATAGCGAATATGTCGCTGAAGAGCATCACGCGTGTAAGTCTTCCTTTCCCTTCAAAACAAGATAGAAAAACTAACTTGCAAAACAACGACCAAAAATCAAATTGCAACCTTGAAAACAAGACAATGTTATCTGTACAGATATGGCAATATGTCAAATTATGGACATTGGCCATGTGATGCCGTAACGCAACAAACGAAGGAAATTCAAGTCTCTCGCCGTCGACACTGAAGATAAATTCAATGAATGTGCAAAGGTAGAAGGCGGACTGGTCGAAGAACATCGTTGCAAAGAAAAAACTACCTCTTGCAAAGCTTACATATGTGAGCCAGATATTTCTCATAACGACGGCACACATCCGTGTTTTGAAATCGAATTTCATATCGTTCCTCGTCCGCATGATCCAGTGATCCAAACGATAAGGAGATCGTATCCAAACCACTCGATGCGAATGCAAACCACAACTAAATCAGCAGAAAACGATGCTTGCAACATATTTATCATAAGATAATCCGAAGAAACTACCGAAGTACTACACATAGATAAGCAAAAGGCGAGGTAAAAGACAGTAAAGTTACAAAAAAAAAAACGAGAAAACCACGTCACATAGCTTACCGTTTCCATATTTGTTCTGCAGACAGGACAGTGATTGTTCTTCGAAAGAATTCGGATACGAATTGCACATTCGATACAGACGGGATGTCTGCATGAACCCAACCCAAACATATCGTTACTCTTGCAACATATCGTGCATTCTTCCCTACCCGCAGATCCTTGGACAATATCAGCAAAGTTATACTGAAATG
>JAHQIW010006794.1:0-10186 GCA_019055375.1 Parelaphostrongylus tenuis | reverse complement strand
GTCAGCAAAGCGAAGATGGTTTAATTGTCGACGGTCAATTTTCACTCCCATATCGTCCCATTCTAATGTTCGCATGACGTTTCGTAGGGTGGCAGTGAATAGTTTTGGCGAAATTTTATCGCCTTGTCGAACCCCTCTTCTTACGTCAATGGTGATATTGTTGTAGAATGGAGATATTTTGGTCGTGAAATCTTTATAAAGCTCACGAAGGATCATTATGTACCGAGTAGGGACGCCCTGGTTATCCAGAGCCTCTATAACCGCTTCTGTTTCCACTGAATCAGAGGCTTTCTTCAGATCGATGAATGTGAGACAGAGTGGCTGTTTGTACTCTCGTGAAACTTCAATGAGTCTTGTAATCGTGTGGATGTGGTCTATGGTACTAAATCCTTTTCGGAACCCTGCTTGTTCGTATGGATGTTTTTCGTCCAGTGTTCTGTCAATCCTGTTTAGAATGACTCGAGTAAAGAGTTTATAGACAACGGACAGCAAGCAGATTGGACGATAATTGCCTATGTCGTGAAGGTCTCCCTTTTTGAACAACAATATGGTCTTGCTGGTTTTCCATTGAATAGGGACCTTGCATTCTGACAGGTAGCGAGTGAAGAGCCGAGCCAGGGTGTTGAAGAGAACTGGCGGCAGGTTCTTGAGTTGTTCTGGTCTAATCAAAAGGCGTTAAGGACTTTTCTATGAAATAAAAATTTTTGGGACATTAACGAACACTTTCTGTGAGGAGCCTTTTGACATTAATCTAATAAACATTGAAGAATAATGAACAAATATTTTCACGTATTCACACAGTGGGCTGCGTGCAAACTAGAAAACCTTGAAACACAGGTAGCATGTGAATGTCCAACAAAGGCATATTTCTTAGGAGTTAAACATAGAATTCTAGTAAGGAAGGGAACACAATGCGAGGAGTATGCCTTATTTTATTGCACTGTGAAGATTTCTGATAATCTGAAGGTTATATAAAGTAGCTCACACAGCTGAAAATGCCTGATCACAATCATAATCTGACTGTGTACTAAGAATCTGCTATTTCCAAAGCTTTATGGTATACTGACAATCTGAATGCTCCCTCCTTGCTTCAATGCAGGGCTGAATGTGGGGCGGGGGTCACTGATGAGGAGGACGAACCTCCGAAACACCGGTGTATGACCCTGGGCGTACCAACCCCTTTTTGAGCTTAAATCATTCTTTTTTGGAATTATATTGGAGGTATATTGACAGTTGTTAATAGAGGGCAAAAATTCGACGATACGGAATTGTTTCATTTATATTTCTTGTGACAGAGAATCGTAATTGGACAATGTTTCTATCTTCACTGGCATATGTGCCAGTATGAACCTTTCTAAAATCTTCCCATGAACTTTACAAAAGCAAACATTAGCTAGAAGTCACCTGTTCGAAAAAAGTATGATAAGAGTAAGTCATGGATTTGAATGGTATGTCTATGTCACGGTTTCACTAACGAATGGTATGAAAACTAAAGAAATAAAGAACTGGATGACATATTTCTACAACGCCTTAAATCGAAAATTATAACATATCTTATGCAAAAAAAGATTTTGTCTTATATGACCATGTCATCCGCATAACTGTCGAAAGCATTTTGAGAGAAGACAGATCTCCATTACATGGTCTTGATGAGCGCGATATCAATTTGGAATTGATTAATTATTCCTATTCTTCTTTCTTCTACAGAAAGGCAATTATTGATGTGCTCTAGAAGCCGATGATAGGAAATCTGAGTGAGCAAAGTTTTGATTGATCAAAACTGCGCAACCGTTTTGCTGGAATCGGTGAGAGATTCTGAAGAGAATGCGGTCCATGATCACTTAAACAATCACCCTCAAAGCATTTTTTTTGTAGATTTACCAATATATGTAAATTAAGTGCTCAGTTCAGATTGCTTTAGCACAGTAACAATGTTTTGACGATGCGCGCCTTTCTAGTTGCAGAAAGTGACTTTCGTCAGTTTCGAATAAACTTCTTAGGATTGGTAAAATCGCTAAAATCTAGATGATTTGAGAGCGAGAAACCAATTTACTCAATTAAGGTATTTGGAACTCTGACATTTCAGCGACAACAGACCAGTGCTAAACAGACTGCCTTTGTTCCTTATCACCTGGCTGATATCTCCTTGTTCCTAAGCACTTTGCTCACGGGAGTCGTCGAAATGCTTGCCGGAGGGGTATTCTACAAGCAAAAGGTTCAGCAGGTACGATGGGCAAGACTAAGCTTCACCGCCATGTTCGCTGTCCTTCTGCACCTTCGAATACACGGCATGCTGCTATATATAGGGTAATCAGTTAGGACAACTTCCTTTTGTCAACCATTGCGACGCTACAAAATTTTTTCTGGAGATTCTAAACCAGTCTAGAATCCTATTCCTAGCAAACTAGCCAGTTTTCGAACAGTAGGGCTTACATTTGCCTATGACACTGTCCTCAAATAATCGTTGCCAGAAGCAGGAGGATGTCAGCCTCATCCGTCATATAAAACTTCAGACTGACCATGACAAAGTTTCCAAAAACAACACTACACTGTGCCACAGCAGTCCGTTAGCGGTTCATCGGTCTCCTCAATTACCATGACCACAGTCACCATAGTGATAATGTCTCCAGTCATTTTTTCTACACTACGCCTGAGTGTTAGGCTATAAACCGAACTTTTCGAATTCATTACTCCAACATCTATATTTCTAAGTTGCAAAGTTCTGGGCAATACACTGATTACTCGGAGAGAATTGCTCAGTCATATCTAGAATGCAGCATTGAAAAATATTCTTAGAACAAATACAAAAAGTGATAAATCCGACTCTAACTTACAATTAACGAAATTTCAATGGGAAATGAGATACTTTTATTAGGTACCTGTGCTAGAAATAAACTAAAGCTAGCGAATCCATGGAAGTTCAGTTTTCATTAGCGGTCAATATTTCATTACGTTACATCAACTTCGACATTTTATGATTATGGTAGCGGCTATGTCTGTGGTAGCATATAGGGGTATACTCCTCTACAAAGAATTCAATGAAACGAAAATCACCCTGTTGCTAATGAGGTTGAAAGGCCGAAACATACTTCCAGCATTACAATAGTGCCGTAATAAACCTTATGAATGGCTTGAAATATGTTATCAATCTGCACGAAACTTCAAAAGATATCTCAAAAACTGTCCTTTCTTTAAGGCTTGCACAGGGTTTTAAATCTTCTTCATTCTCGATAGGCAACCTTGCAGCGGCTTATAGACGATGGATAGGAGGTTTTACAGCTGCCAAAAATGTCTTCGAAGAAGACGTTGCCGTCGAGGCGTCGGCATTCGGTTTTGACTAAGATAATGCCCATACCGCACAATTTTTGAATAGAATAACAATTCGGAGCAAGTTTATCGCTATTCATTCTTCATAACGTGTTCAAGAAAATCGATTGCTTTGAACTATTACCAAGTACACCATGCAAAAAAAATCTTAATGAAATATTTATGATCGGCTAGGCAACAACAGTGGATCCTAAAGTGCCAAAGACTTTTCAAAAAATGTTTCCGATTCAGCTGTCTTCCGATAATTAGAAGAACCGCAAAAATTTATCACATCCTTCAATTGAGTTACTACACGAAATTTACTACTAGCTTCATCCATGATATGTGTAACTCTCGTAAAAAAAGCAATAATAGTGTGAGCATCTCCAATCGAACAAAGTGCTGCCTATATGTAAAAGTAACAATTCATTTCGACTATTTTCTTTCATTTAGACGTGGGAATGCAATGATAAATACAAAGCGCAAATTTCAGCTTAACTATTGCTTACCGGGATAACGCCGTAAGAGTGTAAAAACACATCACTGAGTAATCGACTTCGTCTTCGTACTGGGACAGCAAAAAAAAAACTTGTGCATCAGTTCCAAAAGTTTCCAAGCATATTTAATTATATTGTTCATTAGACTCATATGTTTCGACAAGTGCAAGAAACTATGAGAACTCAAGCGTCTACTGAAAAAAATATGGCGTATGTTAATGTGAATTAGAGAGTATTCTTTGTCTAAAAACACTCTGCTTTGTTATTAAAGGTATTATGGAGTTGCTCACATTGTTCGTATGAAGTTTCAATTTCCGAACAACATGAAGATTATCATCGCAGCACATTTCACCCGAGCATTTACTCCGATAACAGGTAATCTTCTTGCGAACCAAATTTCATAGATTCACTTACTAGCTATAACAACAAATCTGTTGAACAATTCGACGTTGCAGGTCGACTTCATGAATTTCATCCGTCAAAAGACATTCTTTAAGAGTAACACCGCATCATTTTGGAATCGTAATTTTTCGTCTCCACAAGGCAGCTTGGTAGCAAAAGCCACTTTTGCTCTAAAAACAAAACACAAGTTACCTGATGGACAAATTGACACTTCAACAAAAACGCATCGCTCAAATCTGTCGAGAAATCGTACGCCTCGATTCAACCCAAGAGATATCGGTATCACAAATGTGTTGTTCACAACCAGAATAAACAAAATATATGCATAAATTCAGTTTTGATTGAAAAGAAATGCAGCATGAACGATGGCAAACAAACGGTAAGAACTATTTGGTGGAGCTTAACAACGTCATCCACTTTTCCTAATAAACTTCGTCTCATTTGGTACGGAGATTTACCAGAATAGCGAAGGCACTAATTGTTTTACCTAATGATACCAATAGTCAATCGATGGGTACGCACCTTCACAAAGTTGGTCTTCGTATTTCTTGAACTGGATAGAATATGAGCATTTCACGAGCAATCTCGTTTAAGCTTTTCAATGAACCAGGCAAGGACAGCTCTACCAGTTGCAGAGGAGCGTTCTTGTTCAACGATTCTAGCTCAATTGCCCATTACTGTCAACAAGCCGCTGGAAATAGCACACTCGGTTTGTGGATATACCAACTCCCGTGCCTCTATCGTTCTCAGAAGAGCCTCATGTGGCATATCACCTTGATATTTCATTTGCAGCACTGTTAGATTTTTCAAAATGCGTGAACACGGCCAGTAAAATGAAAAATTTTTACTCTACACGAAAATTAATTTCAAGATGAGATGCCGCAAAATTCTACAACATTAAATGTTCAACTTACGAAAAATGAGAATTAAACAAACACAGTGTGCTAAAGGCATCTTCCTGGAGGTATTGAAACAGAGAAGCACTGAATTAACAGAAAAAATAATCACTTAACTAACTGAATTCAAGAGTTTATTCAGATATTTATACAAGTGATTTTGAAAGGATTAGTCAAACAATGAGCAATTTTTTTCTTGCAATGGCATTCTGAAGCGAATCGACATGATTTGTCAACTGTGTGGACTATAAACATCGAAAACATATATAATCAGGGCAGAACTCATCCCTACCATTTCCGTTCGATTTCTGACAGCTACCGTTCTCTATAATTTTATTTCACTATGAAGGTTCTACCACTTCTAGTTTCGGCGCTTATCATAGTGCAAGAGTATTGCGCAACGGAATTAAGAAATGAACTCCTGCCTAGCGATGCTAACTTCGAGACTTGAAAAAGGATATCACTTGCTTGAAGACGTAAGGATATCTGAGCATTCTGATTTCCAAAAGATAATTTAGAGCTGTTGTCTTGCCTCTAGATCGTTTCCTCTTGCTAGGAGCCGAGTGCTGCTCACACAAAGAGGCTTCTTCAGAAAATGAATCAGACGGAGCCACAAATAAGGGAAGAACTTGCTCTATAGCCGAAGCCTGAAGCTGAACTGCAAGAAGACCTGAGGGTGATCAAGTGGCCTTGAATGCGAACCGATTGAGAAGTCAACTGAAGGTTTAGAATTACGTGGATTTTGAAGCAAGACCATATTCAATCAATGACCCAATCAGTCGAAGAAATCAATGCGGACGCCAAGACTGATGAAGCTCTTTTTCAAAGAGACATGCTCCTAACAAGGTCAGTCCTACCAAGAGCTCTCACTCGAGTAAAACTTTGTTGTAGTACGTTTTCTTGCCATTTTCAGATAACAAGCCGACGAGGAATTAGAAGGCGTTATGGAAAACGAAACGAAAAGAAAAAAGAGACAGGCATATCGTGACAGTTGGCTTCCCAGTACAATACTTTGTTTTCGAATGAGGTGTTCTACTCCTTGCACTTCAACGCAAGTCCGTTTCCCTTTCTGATATTCTTAATCATTTGCATAGCGAGCTAAGCGTCTTATTATGAGATGCCCTGCATTATACGAAAAATCGGTTGCAGCCTCAATAATTGACTTGCCTTCGGGAGAACAAAAAACACTGACTTTCCTCATTGTCACACTCACAACTCATTGTGTATCATTATAGGTCTTCCTACAATAAAGACAATAACCACTAAGCATTATCAATTTTGCTGCTTATTTCAGCTCAAGTGGCGAAGCGGGTATTCAGAAAAGCTGTAAGAATCTGAGAGGACAATACATGCATTAATTTCAGAGGAAACGATTATGGTATGTCAAGATGGAAGTGTGAAATTTCCACAAATATGAGACTACAGAAATCTTATAATGTGAACTTTCTTTTAGATACGGATACAATCGTCGTATTCATTGGTCCTGGATGTTATATGCATCATTGAAGAGTTGAGGCCCCCAACACCTTTACCAGGGCCAAGATGTGGAACTGTATAGAGGCTAACATAATTAGTTCTCACTTAACGGCTTCTAGCGGTAGCATGATGTTATAAATTTGCCCAATGATGGAGAATGATGAATGATGAAACTTTGCATCGGTGGGACTCGAACTCAAACTCCATCTTATCCGGAGAGCGTGACGAATCGTTGCACCATCAACGCTTGTTTTGGCACCACTCTTTGCGCTACAACGCATCTATCTGTCAGCAACAGACCGTTAACAGTATGACACGGGTACTCACTATCAACATTGAACCCACTCACGTTAACAGAAATTAGGTATTACATGACCACACAGAATTCGTTTTTTTTGCAAAAGTTTTGCATATCACTCTGCATCAATAGGTAAATTTATAACATCATACCACCGCTAAGAGTGCTGTCTACAGAGGCTAATTAGATATTTGCTTAGTTTCTCAGATTATGCAAGGAAAAAGAAAGAAACCAATCCAATGTTGAACTTTATAACACTCTTATTTTGTGTCAGCTGAAATTGCTTTACACGAAAGCGGTCACGCCTTGGGTTTCTTCCACACACGCAATCGAGACGCAATCGTGGTGACTTCATTATATTATACCTTTCCTTCGAGTGTTTTATTAAGACCACGCTCAAATTTCAATGGATCCATTCATTATTATTTGAGCCAACATGTCATGTGGCCTGGTAAGGGCTCTTGTACAGCCCGAGACACGTGTTTCGTCCTTACAGACTCATCTGCCGGGCAGAACCCGTCGTCTGTCAATCTTTTCATAGTCAGTTCTCTCGGGAGCGTTACACTCCTTATAGAGAGTTGTCGACGACGTACGTTTTACACTCTATGTCAAGCGAAATTTTCACCTAACACAGAGTGTTTCGCACTCGATTGCTAGCTGACTGGTATTTTTTATCATATTATACCTTTCCTTCAAGTGCTTTATTAACACCAGGCTCAAATTTCAATAGATCCTTTCCCAAAAGAACTGACTATAAAAAGATCGACAGACGACGGGTTCTGCTCGGCTGATGAGTCTGTAAGGACGAAACACGTGTCTCGGGCTGTACAAGAGCCCTTATCAGACCACATGACATGTTGGCTCAAATAATAATGAAAGGATCTATTGAAATTTGAGCGTGGTCTTAATAAAGCACTCGAAGGAAAGGTATAATATGATAAAAATACCAGCCAGCTAGCAATCGAGTGCGAAACACTCTGTGTTAGGTGAAAATTACTTTATGCGCAGAACTTTAGAGTAAATCTTAGGTACACTGGCATCATAGACGTGCACAAATGGAGCAGCTTATTTTTAGGAGTTGGCAGTCTTAGTTCACAAAGGAAACCGCACACAGCTACCACAACTATTATCTGACCTACGACTACGGAAGCATTGTGCACGAGTGATTGACGTTTCAACTGCAGCATCTCACGGAACCATCAAATTGCTATGGCGCCTCGTGATATGAATTATATGCAAAGTCTTGGATAGCGAGTGCACTTTTGTTCTATGATACACTCATGATGAATCTTCACTATAAATGTCTCGGTGAGAGTGCAACGACGTCTATTTGGGCACTGTATCGAGTCTCTGTTTGATGGAGTTTCTCAGACAAGTGCACTAGTAAGAACTCTGCCAAATGCGAAAACGATGGTTCTCCTCATCCGAGGGACTGCTCCAGATATATATGCCCTAGCGGATATGGAGGAGACTCTGCAGTGAAAAAGGCAGAAAACTAAACAGTACAGATTTAACTCCAAGTTTCTTGTATAGTTATGTAAGTCTATTTTACAACTATGTGATTGCGGCAAAATCCTAAGGGCAACGAGTTCCTATCAAACGTTTGAAGATGTGGCGGGTGATGAAGGTGCAAATACTCCAAAAGACGAGTGGATGATGTGCGACTACCGGATTCAAGTACAACAATCTTCAAAGATCCCAGCGGCAGTGACATCTAAACGGACTTTCTCAAATCGTCTTTTTGGTTGAAGATTGAAATCATACTTGATCGTTACCTTTGTAGATAACATTAGCCATGAAATTACGAATGTTGTCTACCCTTTCCCAAGTGCAAATGACTGATTAGTAATGTTGCACTTAATCCGCGTATTCTATTTTCGTATGTCTATGTACATGCATCGAAAGACGGTTGGACTTTCGATGCACTTAGGATCATGTCTTTAGTAAGTGCTCGAACAATCTCGTGACTAGCGTGACATAAATGTCTCCCTTTGTACTTCTGAGTTAGAGCTCATTTTGGTATTTGATTTTTCCACGAGACCTAATTGTGAACGTATGTTCTCTAATCTTATACTGGAGTTTCCACCCTTAGCTTTGCCTTTGTTTTACTCTAACCTTGAACCCTCCCTTCGGTGAATTGTATGCAAATGGTCAAAGGTTAATTCTAGGCTTCTACTTTCACTTGCTTCTTTTTCGACTATCTATTCGACCTCCTCTTGTCTTGTCTACGCTAATTGTAACCTCCATATAAATACACCTTGCTATTGTTGTACTGTTATTATAAAGATAAACTATAGTCCAAGACAAGGAGTTCAGCACAGAAGCAGCTAATAAAAGTCCGACGTGGCCTAAACAACTTTAAGAACTCAATATAGCCACTGAACTGCCTCTGCTACAACTGGAGCAGCGGCCGTTTGAATCCAACCCTTTGTCTCAAAGTTTTGGTGCACCTCTGTTACAATTGGTGCACTGCCCTTCTCCCTATCGTCTCGTTACTCTACTGTATTCCTCCATCTGCTCTGTTCGCCATATCTTACTGTACTCACTGACTGCCAGCGCAATAAAGGATTCAGGTTAGCTTAATTACTCATTCAAAGAAAAAATCAAATGATAGAAAAAAATTCCATCATGCCGTCCCAATTAGCAACTGTAAATTACAAAAGACTACTTTCGAGGCTTACTAAGCATTTGAAAACGGTCCTAGCGCAACTCAAACAAGAGAGACTAGAGATCATCAGCATTACAGCCGTACAGGGGGGAATTACGCCAACATTCGTTCAAGAAAGCTTGCAAAAGCTAGAAGAAGGAGTAGGCGCCCCCGAAAAAAATCTCGTCAAAGCTTGAACGTGCACTGCACGAACTTTCAATGGCATGTGAACAAACGCACCCAACGTTTCCAAACGTTGAGGAAGAAATCGAAAAGTATTCAAACCCCGCGGAAGAAGCTTTGACCAGGGTGTTTGAATACACTACAACTCTCTACGCTCGCATTCGCGCCTTCAGAGCGCAAGCCGAGCAATTACTCACATCGTTCAACCTTTCCACATTGAGCAGTGGAAAGGATGAATCTTGCAATACGACGGCTGTAAAAAATTTAGGGCAACCAACCATTCCTATCCTCACCTCTAACGGCGACATATGGGATTGGGACAACTTTAGGAGCTTTTCAACGCGAACTATCATTCTCAAAATCTCTCGGAGTTGCAAAAATCCAACTACTTACTCAGCTCTTTGAAAGGAGAACCTTTAAGGTCATAAAAAGATTCCAGCTGACCATACAAGATTTTTACAGACCTTACCATTCCTTGAAC
>JAHQIW010006792.1:0-236806 GCA_019055375.1 Parelaphostrongylus tenuis | reverse complement strand
GGTGCATAGAAACGAGCACATGGTCCGCAAAAGGCAGCTTATCGAGAGGAAAATGGCAGTTTGGTTTATATTGATTTGGATTCCTCGGGACATCAAGCCTCTAAAGGAAGACAACCGACCCGCTGGTCCGATACCTTCAGAAAGGAACAGAGAAAGATATGAGCTCAGCCGAAACCCTAGAGCGAGCAGACCCACTGGGCTACTCTTGCACGCGACAGGGAAAAATAGAAGAGTTACTGGTACCCGCTCGAGTCAATCGACGATCAACGGGACGACAGTTGACACAGGTAATGATTCGAGGCATTTTCACACTTCTTCACTAAACTGTTGATAGTCATTTCGATGGCGTGCAAAACGGCGATTTAACATTGTGCTTAGGTTCTTAGTAACAGCTTTTGATGAGCTGTAGCAGCGACTTTTTTTTTTTTTTTTTTTTTTTTTGAGAAAATACTTTCTACACCCATGTAATTTTTTGCTCGGCTGGGTTTTCATCATAACTTTTTACTAAATTACATTACCATCAAGATGCTCAATCTCGAGGATTCTGGAACTAAATCTACCTTCTGGAAAATATCCTTTCAAAGCGCTGTAAAAGCAAGAATAACATTGTTTTCATCTTCGAGTTTTTTTTCAAACAAAGGATACGGTACGAGGCAAACGGCCACCAACATATGGAGAAACCATGGAGTATCATAGACAAAAAACTCTAAAGGTTTCTTAAATGGAGAAAAAAGACTAAATCAAGTGAGGAGAATCGCGCAGAGATACTGATCGACACTAATCCTCAAAGGGTTATAAAAGCTCAGACAGACTTGCTACCACTCAAAAATTCGTAATATCCTGAATGATCCACAAAGTTCATAACCACCACCAAATTGACAACTGGTCTTTGACCAAGGACGACTTCTTCTGAGCAGCTTTCATCATCGTCCCTGCTACTCATGAGGAACTGAAACAGAATAAATAGTTTGATTCATGTGGACGGCGCGTGCATGGCTTTCGATGCACGATTTTCAGTGGCCCTATTCGCCAGAAACAGAGCTCTTTTAGTAGAATTTAGTAGTCATTAGAAAGCCGGAATCTCGTATTTCAACATAATACTTGGTGTGCATACACTTCTGAGCCGCCGCAGCAGCAAAAATAAACCTTAAATTTACACAACAGTCTGCTTAGTTTGCACGGCTGGGGCCTGGATGACTTGCACAAGACTTACTAATACTCATTCGATAGCATTAATCTCGAGATTCCCCCGAGGAATCTGGTTTCTTTCGAAAAAACGTTCACCACTGCCCATATGAATGGAAAAAAAAATTAAGGCCAACACTTTCAATTTTCTTCGTACATAAGAGTTCCTCACGCACAAAAAAAATGTACGGGACGTGTAAAGAGAAAAACTATGAAGTTTTAAAAGTAATGTCGCGAAAACATTATGGTTTCTCGAGGAGAACATCTGCGGATTGTAGGTACAGATCGTCATTTTAGTCCGTTCGATCTTGGCAGCCGAGTTCGGCCTGAGATTTTGGCAGCCTCTCGTACTTGTTCCTACCGGCACTTGCCCGTACCAGGGGCTCTTTCGGGGTCAGGGTAATGAGGCCCATATTTGTCACTGTTTTGGCATTTTTGATACCCAACGTGCAGCTTGCCAGGCTCTAAACGTGGGGCTGGGTACTCACGAGTAGCTTGCAGTCTCTCTCGGAGGAGCGGGAGGAGCTTATTTGTTGGAGGCGACTACCTAAACCGCCTCCATGTACTTCCCAGCCGCTTGATTCCACCACCTGGGGACGCGCCACGTGCCCTCGCAACTAACCGGGCGGGACCCCTCAAAGAAGGAGGTCCGTGGTTAAGTAGAACATCCTTGATAGATTTCAAAATCGTGCGTCACTTACAAAATCGACTAAACAGCAGCCTTCCGTAAAGGGCTGATAAATAGTTCACTCTCTTATGCGCGTTAGCGGGATGCTAGAAAAACTGTGTAGGTGACTTCCCACCTCTTTCGGCTTCGTATCCTCCAAGAGAGATTCACTCTCACTTTTTTGCTTGTCATTAAACTCAGGATTCATCTAGAACTTCGAAAGCGCGTTCTCTGAAATCTTTAGGCTTTCGAATCTGAACGGAAAAACGATGACTACTGATATAATCTACAAATTATGAGCATTTGAACATACCCAGCAACATTATAAGATGGAAAAAGATTGGGCGGGTCAAAAGAACAGATCCGTCGTTTGAATAAGACAAAAATTTGCCAAAACAGACAAACAGACAGGATGTGAGCAAACAAGTAAACAACAACCGCGGCTTCAGAGGTCCCTTCAACCCCTTCGGGACCTTGGACCCAGCCACCTCCGTCTCTAACCCTCAGCGTGTCGCGTCTAAAAATGTAGCGAGTTACGTCCAACAATACGGCAAATTGCGTCTAGCAATGGATTTCAACCTCCACTAATCTGCGACTAACGAGGATGTCTAACCGCCAGCTTAGACGTCATGGTTAGACACAAACACGCTGGGGTTAGAGACGCAGAGGTTGGGTCCATGGCACCGAAAGAGTAGAATTAATCACAGATTGTCTCATCATCGGTCAAGAGGGCACCTGTAATACTGTTGCTAAATGAGATTTCTGTCGAAAATGTCCCTCATTGAGTGTTTGTGGGTCAGACGAAGAGAAAAAGTTAGCAAAACAAGAACTTGGGTAATTAAACATAGCAAAACAAACAAAAGTGGAAAAACAAAAGAAACCATGAACTGTTTCATCTACAGTGTCCGTTATGTAAAGTATTTGTTTGTCACAAACAAAAAAAATCGAGGCCAAACGGAACAATGAACTTAGGCTTTTCGGGAAACTCGAATCTACTCGGGGTTAGACCTCCTCGTATCACAGTTTCCTTCCCTGGAAAAACTAAAATATGACCTTCTTATTGGAAATCTATATACGACAGCCGACACTCTCGGCTAAGGTTTCACCTCCCTAGAAGCCTAAAGAGACCAGGGTTATCTACAACCCTAATCAGCCGAAGACTTCCATCATTCCAACGAAATCCCAAGAAATGCCACGGATTTCCTCATAGCTGTAGCGCCGTTTGTAAACATACCATCCATGAATGCCACTTGAGGACCGTGTTGATCCATAAGCGTCCAGTTCAATCACAGCGCATCGTAATGTGACCAGTCCTCCATCTCCATTCTCTTCTTTCGAACATACGCCCCGATCGCCGTCGTCGTATTCTAATCTTGGTCGGCAAAGTTCCTAGATGGAGCTCTATAGTCCTGGATCCTATAGCAATCCCAAAGACAGTGACGTCTGATCGTCGGATATCGACACTAGAATCGCTTAAGTCGACTTTGGTGACAATTCAGCGCTGATTGCTTTCAGCTCTGTCATCACTGATTCCTTAGATTCGAAGCAGCTAACGAACGATGTCGATATCTCACTAGAGATTTCAACCTATACTTGCGGCTTGGTGAATTGTACGGTGGCCAGCTGACCACACGGGGTCGTATTCGATCCAATGGACCTCCTGACTTGCGCCCCGATGGCCGTCGTCATGTTCTAATCGTAGTCGGCAGAGACCTCAATGGAGCTCCGTGACCATAAAACCTATACCGATCCTCAAAGATGGTAACGTCTGACCGTCGAATTCGACACCGAAATCGTTCGGGTCGACTATGGTGGCGATTCAGCGCTGATCGCCTCCACTTGACATCGTACTGAAAATTCATCCTATACTCGTGGATTGGTGAATGTCACGGTCGCCAGCTGATCACACGGGGTCGTATTCGATCCGATAAACCTCTTGATTTGCGCCTCCATCGCAGTCCTCGTATTCTAGTCAAAGTCGGCAGGTCCATCGGTGGAGCTGCGTGATCCTAAGTCTTTATACCGATCCTCTGTGTGACGTCTGACCGTCGAATATCCCATTAGATATCGTAATGGAGATTTCAACCTATACTCGCGGTTTGGTGAATGGTACGGTGGCCAGCTGAGCACGAACGGGGTCGTATTCGATCCCACTGAATCTCTGACGAGACCCATGCTAATGCGCTGAACGTTGTGACTCGTCTACGAACGACACAATCATCAAACGAACAAACGACCAGCCAGTATTTTATCTGTTGAGCAATCACTTAGAAAACTGGTTTTCCACTGGAATCATCACCATTCCATTTTTCAGTCACTGAAAGGAAGACGGCTCAGAACGGGATACGGGATTTGAAAGCTATAAAAAAGGTGTTAAGAGGGCTATAGATACTCGTCTATGTACAGGCCCAATTACACACTAGGATTGTAAAGAGTTAAGGATTCGCTTTCTTCCATTAAAAGTAGAGGATTACAATTGTTTTGGAGTGTGGATGACTACGCAGTCCGTGAGAAAACAGAGCCTCTGGTTGATCGCTGTGTTGTCGCTTTGTTTGCTACTCTTAGCTAGCTTTCAGCTATAAGCCTCAGCTGTGAAGGCAAAAAATATTGGAATATATTGGGAGAAAAGAAGAGAAATTGAAAGGACAATCGTGAAGAGATATATCCGATAAGATTTGATGGGTACTTATACGTTACACGGCTTTAATGAATATTCGACGTTATTCGTAGATCAAGAATTTTTCCACAGGAAGCGTTAGAAATCATTTTTGAAAGCTTGAATCTCAGGGCCCAGCGCGATACGTGACCAGGTTCTTTTCGAAACACCCTTTTATAAACACTCTAAAATAAAAATAAATATGTGTCTCACACGAGCACCCGTCTTTTTTTTAGCCTCACTTAAACTTCGCTGGAGAAAACTCCTTCCTTGAGTGCTAGTACTCTTTCTATAGCACAAGTTTCGAGAACTCAGAAATGTACTGCTCTTGGGAGAGCTCTTTTCATAGCGCTGTAGGAGAAAGAAGAATTGTTGCCTTACATCTCGACGAACAGAGCTTTTTCCTTAGACTACTAGAAATCAATCGATAGCGTAGGTTTCAAACGATTCCAACGGCTGTGCTTCTTTCTGGAAAGACCGTTCCACTGCAGTGCGTCACGGAAAAGAAGATCGAGTCACACATATTCGGTAAGCTTGTTAACCGGCTAATCGACGCGTTAGGGCATTGGGCGATCGATCGATGCTCTGAAGCGTGAAACATGTGAGGTGTAACTTGGTTTCAAGTGGGAATTCTCTTTCTCCGCTTTGATAAAAACTCCTATAAAACGATTGACTTAGATACTACAAGATTCTCCCTAGACGTTCATATGTTCATCGTGCTTCTCGCGGAATATCACCTGTCGTCCCGTCTGATCGTCGAGTGACTCGAGCGGGTACCAGCAACTCTTCCATTTTTCCCTATCGCGTGCAAGAGTAGCCCAGTGGGTCCTCCTCGCTCTAGGAATTCGCTGAGCATCATATCTTTCTTCCATCGCTTTCGTGAAGAAATCGGACCAACGGGTCAGTGGTCTTCCTTTAGAGCGCTTGACGTCCCGAGGAATCCAGTCGGTAACGGCTCTCGTCCATCGGTTGTCGTTGAAGCGCATCACGTGTCCGGCCCACCTTATTTTCGATATCCTGGCGTGTAGAACGGCGTCTCTGATTTTCGATCGTTGACGTAGGTCGGAACGTTCGGATCCTTTGTCTCATTTGCGAGATACGGGATACTCCTAGCATCGACCTTTCGACTGCGCGTTCGATAACGGCAAGTGATCTTTCATCCGCTTACGTAGCGACCAGGTTTCTGCTGCATACGTTAGGGCAGGGATAATTGTCGAGTCGAAAAGGTGGGCACGGAGTCGGATGTTCTTTGTCCTCTTCACTACATCTTCGATGCTCTTAAACGTTCCCCAAGCCGCTCGTTTCCTCCTGCTCAACTCTGGAGCTAGGTCGTTCATCATGTTGATTTCACGACCTAGATAGACGTAACTGGAGACATTCGGAGATTGTCGTTCCGTTGAGCGTGAATGGGGCATTCTAAACCCATCCGTTCCTCATGAACATCGTTTTCGTTAGATTCAGATTATAAGTCGATTACATGCGTGGGAGGGAGTGAAACGTAATTTTTCTTCGAATGCTACAGCATTATAAAAGTGTGTTTTCAAAAAACGACTACGTGCAGGTGTAACCGGAGATTTAAGCTTTCGAATGTTCACTAACACTCCTATGAAAACTTCTAGCCCAGCGAGTGGAGATCGTTTTTTCATTTGCTTCCGGATAACGGAAAAGAACCATATACATACACATACAAAAGGATAAAGCTCTCGGCGTTGATCAATCCCTGAAGGATGCGCCATGCATTCGACTTCAATTTTTAACTTCGTTTGAGGTGATTGAATGCATATCTGGCCTTTACAATGACTCGCGGTGGCCTCCCGCTGAACCGAGTCAGTGCTGCTTATCCTCCCAGACAAGTCTGAGACTTGTCCGGAACCAATTTACCGACCCCGGTGGGATGGATGGCTTGGTGAGCCACGAGCGCGAGATCGAAACCATTGACCTCGTGTGCGACAGGGCACCTCTAACCACTGCGCCATATGCGCTCATTCATGCATGTATGTCAAACATATATATATGCATATGTTTATATGCATACATATGCGTATATGCATGTATATATTTGTAAAAGTGTTGAACACTAGATGCTCCTGGGAAATAATTTTCATCCAATCACTTCTCGTTGGCGACAAAAAGATTTGATGGCTGCCGCGTGGAACACCTTTTTTTGTGGTGGTCCACTTTGGTATAGAGAAGTTGTTTACTAAATGTTTTTATGGTCATTAGATAGCTTTCTTGTAAATGTAAAGCTCCAACTGTACATTCTCTCTCAATAGCTTATTTTTACACGTATTATCAACAACTTTTCTTCACAAAACACCTCGTTACAAGGACAAAATCCCTGGCTCTGTATTGATCAGAATGCGCAGCATTCATAGCTAAAGTCAATCACACATCAAAGGAAGCCGAGTGGTATGCAAAACCACTGAGTCTTAGGCAGGAGTTGAACCGGCTTCTCACTAATCCCGGAGCGCATCCTCCCACTACCACTACGCCATGAAGCCACCGCTCCTGCCATTATTTCATCCGCTCAATTATTGTAGAATTCACACCGATGTAATCTCGCAAAGATATCACTTATAAGGCGTTTTATTTGGTAATAAATATATACAGAATATTAGGAAAAAAACCAGTATAAATACCTCCCATTATAAACCAAACAATCCCAAAAAAACGACTATTTTGGCTCAAGAAATCACGTTACATTCCAATATAATGAAGCACTCCTGCACCGATCAATAAATCAATAATTTACAAAAGTCGATATTGCAAGAAGAGCAAGGACAACTTATTTATTACAATCACTTTCCACCTCAGAGGATTCGCCACGGGGTGTTAAGGGGAGTATCCAAACAAGTAAGGACCACGAAAAAAGACGATAAACAAAGCATAAAAGTGCCAGAGACGATATATCACAAGAAAACAATATGGGCCAAGACATATAGGCCTATAGGGCCACAAAGGCCTATCCATGGGCCAATGAATCAGTCAACTGATAGCCCATATCACAAGAAATCAAAGTAGGCCAAGACATATGGGCCCGTGGGCCCACAGAGGCCTGACTGACGGCCCAATGGATCGGTCGACTGATAGCACATATCACAAGAAATCAAAAGTAGGCCATGACATGTAGGGCCTGTGGGCCCATGAGGGCCTGATCGACTGACTAATCGAGTCAGCTGATGGCACTGGATACCAGAGGCCGACGGGAAAGGCAGTGGTCAGAGACGCAGAGTGCGCCACTCTATGAGTCAGCCATGCCCTAACCGGTCGGGCGGGCGCTTGGGCCGCTGAGTAAATACCGTCGCCACATAAGAGAACTCGGAGGAGTTGACCCATCACGATGTGGGTGACCCGGTGGGGTAGAAATGTCAAAACCTCTAGCCAAGATGCGAGTATTTTTGGATAGATCCCGATGCCAGTAATCGGATGGTACTATTGTAGAGTTTCCGAGGAAGCCGAGTGATATGCAAAATCCGAGCGGGAATTGAACACGCGTTCTGTCTATACCAGGGACCGTGCTAACCACTACACTATCGACGTTCTGGCTCCGCCATCACCTTATCGACCAGTCATCTCGGATCGGTACTGCGTTAATGAATACCACGACGTTGGAAGATACACGTCATAGAAACCATAGTTAGTAAAACAGTGACCTGGCAGATGTAGTGGTAGCACGCGTCTCCAGGATGAGTGAAATGCGGGTTCAACTCCCGCGTGGGTCGGAATTTTTGCACATATCACTCAGCATCCTTGGGTGATAGAAATATCTATAAACTAGTGATACAGACTAATTCATGTTAAAAAAAAAAACAAATTATGTGGGTATGAACCGTTAAATATCGAGGAGAACCGGGTCAAATGAAGGTACAGAGTGGATAAAAGCGCAAAACTAAGGAGAATATTTGCACGAGAATGGCTGGGCTAATGTTTATCCCCATCTTTTCCATCGTTCTCAACGTTGTGCATCTTGTTGAGCTCAAGGAGACGTCGCTCGATTTGAAAGACGTGATCATCGGGAACATGAGGAGCCTAGAACAATCATCCAAAGTTCTAAACACTCCAATAAAGCAAGGTGACATTTACACCTGTAAACAATAATTATAGGAGTATTTAAGCCACATGCATGCTCAAACAGGCAATTGAAGCTTTTGAAAACAAGAAAGAAAAAAGGTTCTCAAATAATAATGATAGGATCTATTGAAATTTGAGCGTGGCCTTAAAAGAGCACTCGAAATAAAGGTATAATATGTTAAAAATACCAGCCAAAGAGCAATCGAGTGCGCAAACGCTCTGTGTTAAGTGAGAATTTCACTTGACATAGAGTGTAAAACGTTCGTCTTCGATGACTCTCTGTAAGGGAGTAGAGCTCCCGAGAGAACTGACTAATAAAAAGATCGAAAGACGATGGGTTCTGCCCGACTGACGAGTCTGTAAGGACGAAACACGTGTATCGGGGGCTGTACAAGAGCCCTTACCGAACCACATGACAGGTTGGCTCAAATAATAATGAAAGGATCCATTAAAAAAGGTTCTATTCAGTTATGACGGTACAAATGAAAAAACCGACCTCATTCACTGGAGAAGAACTTTTCATAGGAGTGTTAGTAACCATTCGAAAACTGAGACTTTAGATTACATTCTCACGTCGCCAGGTTTTTGAAAAGCTCTTTTTGACGCTGTTACAGGAGGAGATTTCTTGCGTTGCAGACGCGCATATTGCTCGATGGACAGAGCTCTTTATTTGGACTATTAGCTATCATTGCATAGCGTATGCTCCATTAATTTTAACGCTGTGCTTATTTTCCGGAAAAGACCATCTCACTGCAGTGTAGAGTAAGAATAAGATTGGGCTCCTCATACTCGGTTACCTTGTTTACCGGCTAATCCACGCGTTAGAGGGTGGGGCGATCAATCAATGGCCTGAAGTGTTAGACATGTGGGATGCAAGTTGTTATTCAATTGGAAATTTTTCCTCTGCTTTCAAAGAAACTCCAGATAAAACGACTGGCTCAGATACCACGAAAGTTCCTCTACACGTTCATTTCCAGCGAAGTAGCAGTTGAATTGCGCAGCTGAAATGAAACATAATTTTGTTCTGGAATTTACAGCGCTATAAAAGGGTCTTTCCAAAACCCGGCCAAGTACGACTCTAGCCAGAGAATTAAGCTTTCGAATGATTGATACTTCTACGAAAACTTCTTGTCCACCGAGAGGGGTCATTTCTTCATCTTGTCCCCTTGTAACGTTGTAACCGAAAAGAGTCTGAAGGGATATGTTTAGGCCAAATACATGCCTAAATAGGTATTGAAGCATTCAGGAAAAAAAATTCTGTAAGTAACCTGTTTGTGTAAAATTTCTGCAAGCAGAAGAGCGTATTCCATGTTTGATCCTGATGGTCCATGGCTATGAATTATCTAGAGAGAAGCATTCAAAAACAAAATCATTTAGCAAAAATCGAAAGAAAATCGTACAGTTTGACAAATGACTTCAACATCACTCGGCCCTGCATAGTGTAGTTTATCGCCATGCGATATATAGGCCTAAATATGAAATGAGTGCAAAACGTAGTGACTTTTACTCATTTTCCTCAGTCAAACAGAGAATTATCCGTTTGCAGGCACTTAGACCGAAACGGAGGAATAAGGCCACATTTCACCGAATTTCTGAAACTAAACAGATCTTAAGAAAAGCATACATCTCACCTCCACCTCGAACGGTTTCACCGATGTGTCATCTGGTTTGAACATAACCTTCATCAACTGAAAGAACGTTTTTACTAGTCGGCTATCACTCCAGCATTATTATGAATAGTGAAAATCTTTGAGTGATATCAGAAGAGATACAATCGCCGACAACACCCTTTTCTAAAATGCTTAGTTAAAGCAAATCTTCCAAACACGCTACCAAAATTGCCTCATAATCGTTCCGCCTGGCCAAATCTCATTTATAAGAAAGGTTAATTATTAGAGAAGCAGAGATAGTCTTGATCGCGCATTTGGAAAGTAACTGTGCATATTGTTCTTTGCATTCCGCCCGGGTTTGTGAGCCATACCTACGACTAGTCCCAATCCGGGGACAAGGTCCTTTTCCAAGAAAGGTCAGTGGAGCACCTGAAGTGTGGTTTGGAGCTCATGAAAAGCTCAACTGCACCGATTTACTCCAAATAGTTCTGGAGGAGGACAAGGAGAAGAAGACGAAGAAGGAGAAGGAGGGAGGGAGGGCGCGGTATCGCCATCTTGGACACAATTCTATGTCACAAATGTTAGTGTGTTACAGTCGATTGTAGACTCTTACAGCTCGTTAAGAATTTATTTATTATTCAGTAGGAGTTTCTTGGCTTTATACAACCTGCATGACCACGTGACTAAACTTATGGCCTTTATCAGGGCGATACAAGTGAGAGAAGTCGAATCCAATGATGTTCAGTGGTATACAAAGATCTAAAACGCGGACGATAACCACACCCGTGCCTTACCCCTTCTGGGGGTGCGCTACCACCATACCACCGAGGTCACGGGTCGGCTATGACTTTTTCTTCGCTCGCTATTATAACACACCTTTTACAACTGTAATCCACTTAAACGAACACCTTGCTACTAAGCGAAGCGATATTAGATTTCCCCGAATGTGGAAAGTTATAGCACAACAGGAACCATGTGGTTAGCACTCACACCCGGAAAGAGTGCGACGAGGGTTCAAAGTTTTGCTTATCACTCAATATTACAGAGTCGTGAGGACATTTCATCTCGCTAAGTCATGCTCGGTAACCTTGCTTCCCTATATAATCTCCAAGGTTTCGCCACTTTCGACATAAAAATTCAAGACTGAATGACCTCACAGGCACCTCCGGTTGGGTCGATGCGTTGAGTAATACATTCTACATGGATTTTGACACACATTTTGAACCATTTCGGGACCTTTACCCACGGGCTCTGCATCTCTGGCTGGCAACTCCGAATGGTCTACTCCACCTCCTCCGATCTCTAGCCATCAGCGAACCATTCTTTGAGGCAGCACGCTGGAGATCAGATATGCGGAGGACGTGGAGCAGACCGTCCAGAGTTGTCGACAAGAGATGTGGTCGTGGGCACATGGTTCCGAAAGGGTCAACACACATCTTAGCTACCTTACCTCAAGATCTGAGGGGAATAATAATCAATTATCAGTCGAAAAATGGAATAAAATGATAAGTTTCTTGAAACTTACAGAGTATCCAGCTTTCTCACGCATATCCAAATATTCTCGAGTAGCATGTACATTCTCTTCGGCCACCTTGAAGGCTATTCCCCAGCAAACCGACTGAAATTAAGCATATACATGTACACACAGATGGACTAAGTAAATCATGAGTAAATGGTTAGAATGCAAACAAATCAGAACAAAACTCACATGGGCATCTGGTACCAATGTCACTGTGCGACCAGGCTGCAATATAAAAGGTTATGAAGAATGACGGTGACCTGTTGACCTGTACCACCCGATGATCAGGTAATGACTTTCAAAACTCAAAAAGTTCATAAAATTCCTAAGAAGCTTTGGGCGTTGATCAATCCCTAAGGCATGTGCCATGAATTTGCCTCCATCCGTAGCATCACTAGAGGAAATCAAATGCACATCTGGCCTTTATAATCACGCGCGGTGGACCACCGATGGATGTATCAATTCATTCTGCTATCCTCCCAGATAAGTCAGGTACCAACTCACCGACCCTGGACGGATAGAAGGCTTGCTTCCCTGGGCGGAGGATCGTACAATTGACTGCGAGTGTCTCTCGGAGCACCTCTAACCACGGCGTCACACGCGCTCCAAAAGTTCATAGAAATATGTAATTTCATTTCATCATGACTGCGCAACCAGGCACACCCTTTCCAGATGCCCCATCTATGCAACACGCATGCGCAACGAAGTAAATATGAAAAAAAAACCACTTTAAGGGAATAAGTGCTCAAGTGGTGCTGTAGTTAGTAGGTGCCCTGGAGAGGGGGAAAGACGTGTTCAAATCCCCTCCGAGGTTCAACGTCCTGCATATCAATCAACATCTTGGGGATGCCTCACAATCGTTTGACTCTGGAACGTGAATTAGAAACTCCTCAAGTGCTCAGAATTCTAACAGAATCTCCTGAAATACAGCGTATAAAGCGCATGTGGCAGCTCTATTAAATTGACCCATTTGGAGAGTGGACTCGCTGTTTCTGCATATCTAACTGGCAACTATGAACGCTCTGCTCCACCTCCACTGATCTCTGAACCCCAGCGCGCCACTGTTGAATGCACTACGCAGGGTGTCAGAGTCACAGAGGAGGTGGAGCAGACCGCGCAGAGTTGCCGGTCACAAATGTAGAGATTGTGATCCATGGCCTGCCGCAATGACTAATTAGCAGACATCCTATCATGAGATTTCAGTAGTAGCCGACACTGATGACGTAGAAGAAAAAGATTCCCTGAAGCTTTTGAAAAAAATAAGGCCGATTAGAACCTTTTCTGGAGTGCCACGATGGTCAGGACTCAACTGCCAGAATCTTCTTGCATAGCCTTTCACAACACCAGGAATCTTCTGCAAAGCAAACCCACTCAAGCACGGAAAATTCACGGTCACTTATGAATTTGCTAAGGATAATTCTTTTCAAATTAAGAGACAACAAACCTGCGTGTATGGGAAATTCGGATTCCACAGCAGGGAGCCATATCCAAAAATCCACATCAAAGGTCGACGAAATCTTTACCTAACACTTTCGCAGGCACTGAAATTTGAGTAGTTGCAAGGATTTTACAAGTAAAACATGTTTGAATCAGAAACAGTTCCAAGTAGAGCAAAAATAGAGATATGTATAAGAGACGTGTCGGATCTACATCAATCAGATCGATCAATACACAAATTTATTACAAACTCAAAACCTGAAAACATATGTGAGGACGGAACCAGATCAACAACTGGGGATAGAGAGCATTTCATATAATTCTCACGGCACCAGAGGATTAGTAAGGAACACAACAAGGTCTTAAGGGTCGATTCTCATTAGTTCTCAATAAAAAAATTAATCAATAATATTTATATGATTGAGCTTACACATAGTTGGATAATGGAACCTTGAGTCGACTACTACGTTTCCACTTCCTCGTCTTCTTCAGATCCGATGATTCGAGCAGATTGTCCGAAGTCGTTCGTCCTTGTTCAAATGGACATCCGACCCGAATCATCGGCTGTGAAGAAGAAAAATCGTCGCTACATAATAGCCGACAAAGGTTCAATTACCGAACTTTGTGCAAGCTCAATCTTCTAAAAAAAGGTAAGCAAAGAGAGATTTTGTCATGGATTCACTCGGGGTCCGCATCACATCTAGTGTACACAGCAAACCGATTCCTAACAATGGTTGCTATTATTGTAGCGATCATAGTTGTCGTGGCCATTGCTCCCATACCGGTATCACCACACACCAGCTCTTTTTCCATCGGGGGGATTTCCTGAAAACACTTGTTTCAACGATTACTACCTTCATAGACGTAAGTTGTAATGGGAAATTCTGCTAATTCTTTCGACAATTGACTAGAATGGAAGGAAGTACGGAAAACCTAACAGAATGGTAATAAGGCAGACATTAAACCTATATGATGCTTGCAAAAAGCTGTAGGCTATGATAATCTCGATCTCACTTAATCCCTTCGGAACCGTGAACCCACGGCCCCTGTATTTCCAACTAACAATTCTGAGCGGTCTGCTCCACCTGCTCTACATCTGCAATCCCAGTGCGCCATTGATAGACGCAGCACGTTGGGGTTAGAGATGTAGAGAAGGTAGAGCTAATCGTCCAGAGTTAGTAGTGAAAGATGCAGGAGACTTGAGTCTACGCTTAAAAGGATTAAGCGAAGGCTTAAGATTGGCTCAGGTTAACGACCTCAGATCTGCACCTACAATAAGGTAAGAAGCCGCCCCTGGTGAACATTGCATTGAAATCAATGCACACCTCCTAATGAGCTCTGAATATATTCTTTTAACGAACAGACAGCAAGAAAATATACTATGATAAATCAACACAGAATATTACACCTTATATCTGAGAAGATCTTTGAGGGTATTCCTATGTTGAAATGTGAGCGGATTCTCCCACATCATTGTATTCATGGCGGGAGCAAAATAGAGCGGTTTTCTTGGGTCCCATGCACGAACCTGGTGGTATAAAACGTCTGTTTATCACATATAAAACGACGGAAGAAAACAGAAGATTGTAGAGCTTGTAAACCTACAATTGACGTCACTAAATTGTCACTGATCCCGACAGCAATTTTTGCAAGACTGTTTGCATCTAAAGGAGCTATGAGCATAGCATCTGCCCATTTTCGAAGCTCTGAAGCAACTTTATCAATGCGGAATTCTTCCACAAAGACTGAACACTAGACAATATCTAATGTACATGAACTTCTTCTAATTTTACTGCTTCATGACCAGTGCTAGGAGACTCAGTGCTATACATAGGTTTCAAATCTCAGACGGGAGTTGACCCCGGGTCTCACCCATCCCAGGAATCGCTCCTGAAGATTGCGTCTTCGTCTTCTTCTAGCATCACTTGGAGTGATCAGAATCATAGTTGGCCTTAAAAATGACTTACGGTGGTCTACTGACAGATAGAGTCAATGCTGCTATCCTCCCAGACATGTCTCGTACCAATTTAACGACGCTGGAGTAATGGAAGGCTCGATGAGCCTTGAGCGCGGGATGAAACCATCGACCATCGATTGACCGAGCACTTTCGAGTTGCAGAACACCTCTAACCACTGCGCCACATGTGCTTCGCCTTACAACTATATATCGCCTTCAGAAAGGATAGGACAAGGGTTCTACTCCCGCCTGAGGTTCGGAGCTTTGCATATCATTCAACATTCTCGGATAAATGCAGCTGCAGCCAGGTTAAATCTTTGACAGTAGAATTAACCCACCTATATGTAAAACGGCATCACCACGACCTCGCCACATTGACCACTCATCACGGTCCTCATAGATGATCTCATCCAGGTCGAAATCTTGAGTCTCCAGGAGGACCATAGCTGATTTTGTGGCGGCTATCTAGAGAGCTGCATATTAACCTTTGCGGACAGCAAATGATCGATTTTCACAAGTGATGCGCAATTTCCGTTATCCGATAGCGACTTTTCCCTTTGTTTGGGGAATAAATTCAGGTTGCATATATTATTCTGTGACTCCACAATTTTATCTGTACGCTCATGTACTTTTGTGCAGTCATAACTCTTACGTCTCAACCCCTTCGGGGCTCATGGACCCAAGCCTCTGCGCCTCTAACCCCCAGCGTGTTGCGTCTAACAATGGCATGCTGGGGGTTGAAGACACAGAGCGTTGGGTTCGTGGTTCTGAAAAGACTAAGAATACCCCGAGTGTAAAACGTAGTCTCTTTCCGCTCCTACAGAGCAGTATGAAGACCTTCTCAATACACATTACCTTCGGAATCGCTGAAATTTGTAGTGTCAAATATACACCAGTTTAGTCTTACGAAAAGCCATTCACAGACGCTAGCCATGCAAACATAGATCCCCGAGTATGGAACATAAATTTATTTTAGCAGTTACAGCGCAGTGAACAAGCTTTTTCAAAAACCAAACACGGTGTTGAAATTGACGAGATTTGAGCCTTCGAATGACTACTGGAATTCCAATAAAAAACCTTTTGCAGCGAAAAAGACAGCTAAAGAAATCGCGCACTCGAAAACGAATCCCACCGTCTGCAAAGTGTTAAAAGAGTGCATTTATGTGACTATGTCCAAAAGGAAGCATTAGAGCTGTAAAAGAGAATAATACTCACCTTTATAAGGAGTTTATTCTCAGGACAACTTTGATATAACTTCTGAATAAGCTCTTCTAACTTGATAACCGCTACACTTCCTGTCACTCCTATCAAAAGATGAAATTTTCCGCCACTCCTCTGAATGACGTGTGATCGTGTGAACGGCGGTCGACAACCGGAGTCCTAAATAGGAAAGGAGAGAAAATCGCTTCCTTTAAACGATTATTGTAGCAATACAGGTAATTTTTTCCAAGATTGCCTAAGTGATATTGGAGATAATTCCCAAGACCTACTGTCTATCAACCTCGGTATGCTTCAATATAATTCCTGACTTTTCTTCTTTAAGCAAAGCACGAAGTGTTACATTATACTTCATTTGAAAGCTGACAGTTTCGGCTAGTTCGCCTTCTTCAGAGCCTGGAAAGGTCAAATTGTCCGCAATGCAATCAGTCAAACACCTCCATTACTCCTTTAGAAAAAATCACCAAACCTAGATTTCAATCGCATCAAGCACAAAATCAACACTCAACATACTCACCGCTTTTTATATGTGTTCCACTGGATGATCCACGTGGAGATCACCGGGAGGAAATCACATAGGCCCGTACTGCACCTTACTTATCAAAACAACAGTCTTATATACTGGCTCATATCACGAGTGTTTACGAGGCATTCCTCCCTGCAGTTTATGGCTGAATTGGTCGTATTAATCCAAAACGCTTCAAGATCTTTCGCGCTAATGTTTTTTGTTCTTGCGCGAGGATGGTGACTTCGATCTCAAAATCAACTCCATCGTGTTTCTGTTCTCTATACGTCCCCAGCGGGGTGTTCCGTCTATTAAGGCGCTTGTCAGCTAGGTGTTCTTCTATGTGGATATAGAGCGGCCTACCCGTTGCGCCAATATATTTATCGCTACACGCTTTGCAAGAGATTAGGTAGACTGTACCTACGCTCATGCAATCACCGTCTCTGCCGTTAGGACATATTTTACAATCCTTCGTTATACAGAGACGGTCATATAAGCGGTTGCGAACTAGTTGGCGTCTTAGAGTATTCGGTGGTATTTCAATAAGAGCCACCAATTGCTCTAAACCCGCCCTTTCAAACAGCGTTTCTAGCTGTACTAATCTCATTCGAAAAGAACGTTAGGACGAACGAGACTTTCCTTTCATTCGAGTTTTCGTTCGGAGGCGTACTATTCCTCTAAACCTAAGCCGAGGGGCTACAAATTCGTATCCATTAGAAGTGGCTATTTCCCGAGCCAATTTCACGGATTCTAACTCTCTGCTCCTCCCCGGCTACATGACATTGGCTGCAGTTCGAAACATGCCTTTTTATGTTATGTGAGGGATGAGAAGAGAGATAGTAAACCAGGATATTCTTATTACTTGGCTTTCGGTACCACTTTGTTATGTAGCCGCTCTTGGTAATGGAGTAATGAAGGTGTTTGACTGATTGGATTGCGGACAGTTTGACCTTTCCAGTCTCTGAAGAAGGCGAACTGCGGTAACGTCAGCTTTGAAATAAAGTTTAATGTAACACTTCGTGTTTTGCTTGAAGAAGAAAATCAGAAATGATATTGGAGACTTTCGATCATAGGCGTGAGAATAACCTCCAGTGATTCACCCTTACCGGATGCGCGATATCACTAAACCACCAGAGTCTTATTATGCCTAAATGACGAAATTGTAACTTATACTCATAGTAAAACACTCTTGAATTCTTGAATGATTTCACTCGTTAGGGTGGATTTCCAGGACAAAACTGTGTAGAAAACAAGATCAAACGGTAGCTTCGGTCACATAGTTTCTGGATGAATTGAATAGAAATAGCAAAACAATAAGAAGACCAATAAAAGTGTGTAATAGATAGAGAAACTCACACCTTAACTGACATATCGTTGTCATGATCATCATCAGTATCAGCAGTGTCACGACTCCTCTTGGCAGTCGGTTCAGATCCCTCCTGCAAAATTACAATGATCTCAGGAACCACATAAGCTCGTCACTAAGAACTCCCCTGTGGTATCGACTAAACAAGAGGTCCTGATTATCTTATGATGTGCAAACGTTTTCAGAAAGAACGACGAGCAGAGCCTTGACAGTCTTCGTTTGACTATGACGGCTACCCTACTAGTCATAGATAGACTATCAGAAGGGCTCCATCAGTCATCATTTGGCAATGACAGGACCCTATCAGTCATCGTCTGACAATGCGAAAGGCCCTGCCAGTCGTCGTATGACGGTAAGAAGGTCCCTACCAAACATCTTTGACGATGAGAAGGGCCCTACCAGTCATCGTTTGACAATGAGAAAGGCTCTGCCACTAATCGTTTGACAATGAGAAGTGCCCTGTCAGTCGTCGTTTGAGGGTAAAAGGGCCCCAGGGCCCCACCAAACATCTTTGACGACGAGAAGGACCCTACCAGTCATCGTTTAACTGATATTCTGCTTACTGTGAGATGTTCTGCTGGAGGAGTAGTGCGATTGCTAAGCCAGGGCGTTGTATCACGGGATTTTCTTCGAATTTTTGAAGTGCGTTTCTTTAAAAGTTAGTAAATTTCGACATTTATCTTTAGGAAGACTAATAGAAGAAAATGTCAAACTCGCTTGACGTAAATTAAACGAATCCTCTGCGAGATAAGCTTTATCTTTGAAAAAACCCTCAAATTCTCACAACTAATGTGCGAATATAGTTGATCAATATACTCAATGCTACATGAACTTTCAGTTGACGCATGTGCAGTAGTGGATGGAGGAGCACTCGACACACACGAGGGCGATGGTTCGATCCCACCTCGAGGGCTCACCAAGCCTTCCATAGCAGCACTGACTTGACAGATCAGTAGGCCACAGTAAGCCATTGTGAGGGCCAGATATGAATTCAATCGCCTCTGACTATGCCTGACGAAGTCAAATGCTTGGCGCATCCCTCAGGGGTTGATCAACGCCGAGTACTTTAGCATTTTTGACCTCTCAGACATCTCTGGTACCATTTTGTTAACCCAAGAGAGATGGAGGACTCGATGAGGCCAGGAACGGACCAAACCAACGGGATGAATCTTACAGATTACTTATCAACCTCATGATGCTAGCTAAATAATTATTAATGCTACTTTAACTATTCAAACGACTGATTGGTGGAGTGTAACATACCAAATCATCTACTTCATTCCGACTGCCACTGGAATCCATGGAGCCACGTCGTTTCGAGAACTTAACCTTAGGTAAAATCAATTTTCCTGGAATTCGTGTACACTACAGAGTACATGAAATACAATAGTTGCAGGTGGCTGAGGAGGATTCAGACCATTTCCATAAATCAAAAGCAACTTAGCCTAACCTTAGGGACCGAACGAGGGCTATAAATCAAAGCCTCTGATCTCTGATCATTAAGTCTGGAAGGTCTACTCCACCTCCTCTGCATCCCTGCCCTCAGTTTGCTACTTCCACTAATGACACGCTGCTGCTTCTGACAGTGGCACGATGTCAGTTAGAGATGCATAGGAGGTGGAGCACACCGTCGAGTATTGCCAATTAGAAATGCAGGGGCCGTGCGTCCACGTTCCCAAAGATTCGAACGAGAGTCTTCAACAAACAGGGCTTCATAATTTGGGTGATAACTTGTCTCCACGTTACTTTTAGAGACCGAAGAGGCTACATAGAGCAGACAGGACTACGTAGCTCTTCTTCTCGCCGCTTAATCGCAGCATGTGAGCTCACCACAGCTCCTCCCATGATGAAGAAAGACTTCAAAAGCTATCCGACGGTCCTCAGGTCGACTTCTCGGAATCCATAGAAACCTCTCATAGAAAGATTCACAGAAAGCCTTTTACCGAGGATACCAAAGACAGCCCTTTCGGGACCGTGGACCCACAGTCATGCACTTTCAACTAGCAGCTGTGGATGGTCTGCTCCACCTCCTCTGCACCTCTAACATCAAACGTGCTGCGTCTAACGATGGCACGTTGGGGGTTAGAGATGCAGAGGAGGTGGAGCAGACCGTCAGAGCTGCTAGTCAAAGAAGCAGAGACAGTGGATCCACGGTTCCAAAAGGGATAACAGTACCTTCCAATCAACTATTTTGACATCTTGCTTAAGGTTCAGTATAGTCTGGTAGGAAGTTTCAAGTCTTTCAGAGATCTGGTATGCTAGTGGTATGAATACGTTTCGGCGTTTTCGCACGCCTCATCAGTAGCACATGCCCTACGGTTCACGCCTGCTACTTATAGCAGCCGAGGATGTAGCACTCTAAACGAAGTGAGATTTCACTTGATATAAAAGTCTAGACTGATTGAAAGTCGATGGCTTACGGCTGCTACGAAAGCATATAACAGTACCTTCCAATCGACTATGTTTGTCCGTAGACCGTCTGCCACTGATGAGGCGTACGAACGCCGAAACGTACGTATGCCACTAAGACACCAGACCTCTGACAGGCTTGAAACATCTATCAGATGATACCGAGGATGCATTGCATGTTTCCTATTCTAAGTGTATACGAAGACAGTAGACAGAACGGACGGAGATGGAAGTCGAAGGTCCCTTCGACAAATAAGCGCTGTCTCTGTGACGACGAAGGACCACGCATACGATGCCGACTGACGGGGAAAAATTCAAACTGTCTTCCTCCACCTTCCAATTTCGATTGTCATGCAACCACTGCGACACTCAGGAACATCGACAACCTCAGATACCCAAAGAAATTTGCCTCAGGGCATCCGACCTGTCAACGTCAGTGTGTTACTGCATCCTTCGTCGGAAATCATTCGTGTCGACCAACTTTCTCTGGCATATGCCTTGCAATCATTTTTGAGCCACGCATTTCAGTGGTCTGTCAAACGGGCTGACTTATAAAACCCGATAGACGTGTTTCGATCTCGCGATCTCGTCAGCCGGGCAGGTACCCTTTCTCGTCTTTTGCTAATCTCTGTGGGTGCTCCAATCCCCAAACTAAGAGTTAGCGACGACGAAAGCTTTACACTCTATGTCCAGTGAAAAACTCACCAAACACAGTGTTGTACACTCGACTGCTCGTGGCTAATATATTCAACATATCATAACTTTCGTTTCGAGTGTTTTCTTAAGACGACAGCTCATATTTCAACATGTCTTGCAATTATTTTTGAGCCACGTATGTCAGTGGTCTGTCAATGATCGCAAGATCGAAACACGTGTATCGGGTTCTATAAGTCAGCCCTTTTTGACAGACCACTGACATGCGTGGCTCAAAAATAATTGCAAGGCATATTGAATTTTGAGCTGTGATCTTAAGAAAACACTCGAAACGAAAGTTATTTCACTGGCATAGCTGTGGTGATCAACAACTGATATCCCCACCTGAGACGCCTTGAGTTGTTGGAGAGCTATAAACTGGTCCGTCCATTTGGAAAGCGTGCCACCAGGGAGGCCCACCAGCTTAGATCTTCTTGAAAACAACTCACCCGTTCGTCGACCCGTCACAGACAACTCCTATCACATACTAGTAATCTACAATGATTCAACGACTGGTTAGCGGTGATTAGTGAAGCGGAGTATCACGAAGCAAAAACTGATAAGTTGACAAGCAAGGAGTTGGGTCGATCTCCTCATCCAACATTCCTTTGCAATCAATCAACAAGCGCCATAGGGAACGTCTTGACTCGGGTGAGTGCAAGAATTCAAGAAGAACCTCCTCGTCTCGACCAGGATTCTCCGCTATCCATAAAGTCGATGAAAACCTCAGGCAGCAGCCGAAGCAACGAGCAAATCCTACTAAATCTACGCTCAACCATGAGGATTGAAAATCTGGCGGAAGACGACCTGACTCTGATCTCCAGCGTGATACTGACTGGGTAATTTAGCTCAGAGCACTTGCCCACCTAACCTCGTTGTGGGTCACGCGCTAGGTTTTGAGTCGAATCAACCCGCCTGTTGAGATGTCCCTCAATCTTTCACTTCTCATCGCTCTCTGACAAGATTTCCTACGCTTCCCACACCTTCATATTTTGTTCTTTCGACCATTTTATCCACTCTTCAATCAGTTAATTATCATATTTTTCACAGCACTGTAACCAGTAAGGAATTACTTCACAAGGGTCAGCCATTTGATCTAGGAAGTAGAAGTGAAGCTAAGCCACGATATCACTAGAGACGAGTAGAACAATGACCCTAGCTACCACTACTTTTAGATCTCTCTAGAGGCTTCGCCGTCCTTCCTATTAGGTCGTTCCATGAATTTTGGCACCGGATCAATAAATACCAAATTTATTGACCAGAAGTGATTAAATTGGCATGATATTAGTATAGTTCAATTGCACATTTTCCTGCGAACATTTTGGTATATAACATGCCTATGCTTGCTTTGAGATAGAGCTTCGGGGGTTCGAATCCGCTGGCTACTCATGCACAAACAAAACGTAAAGGAACATGCTAATGAAGCGGCGCCAAGATCAGTAGAGCTTCCTGTGGACGGCTTGAGCACGACTGATGGTCCGGGCTGTTTCTCTCCAGCTTTGATCTTTGCGAAGCACTTCCTAGCCGTCCTTTCTGCAATCGAATCATCGTCTCAAGCTCCGCTAATCTTACGTGCTGCTTCACAAGCCCTATTCCCCTACGTGCCATTCGTGCAAGAGTAGCAAGTGAATTTGTTCCAAGACAGCTCCACCTTAAAGCCAGTATAGCCAAGTTGTATGCCAAAATGTTCGCAAGAAAACGAGCAATTGAACGGTACCAAAATCATGCAATTTTAACAACTTCTGGTTGATAAATTTGGCATCTAAAGCTCTAGTGTCAATCTGGAACGATCTAATACTAAGAGACAATGATCTCCTGCAATGCTTCCTATTAGAGAGGGTATTACAAAGCCTAATTTGTATCCTGCAAGAATGTTCAAAGCCTTACTGAGGTTGATGAAGAGGGAGCCACCTTCGAAACGTACGTATGGCTCTGGCGGAACAATCTCGGTAAGGTTATGAACATTTTTACAGGATATATTGAAAGTTTACAATGAGATTTTGAAAACTGTCGATGAGATGGATCTAATTTTTATATTATAAATGTAACGAATTGACGAAAAGGGACGAGGCGCCAGTGTAAACGTTTGATATATGAGAAGGAGAACTACATAAAAGAATGTTTATGCCATTTCTAAGTAAAGAATAGTACGACATAAAAGTGATAAATACCGTTCTACGAGCATATAACCAAGTATTCAGGGCTTGAATACAACGCTAAATTACATAACACATTTTCGGTGACTGCGAGGATAATTAGTTCGTTCTCGGGGCGAGGGGGGACTGGAGTGGTCCCACTACAAATTTATACTCACTCAGTAGATCACAACTGCGGTGTAAACAGATGAAAAAAACTAAAACACAACAGATAAAACATACATGAAGCTGTGGGTGTGTGAGTGTCACGAGTATGATTGAAACTGGAAGCGACCCATCCTGATGAATTATTAGTTGAATTTGTTGTCCTCACCGATCAAGATACAAGATTTTTGAACTTGGCGGTAAGTTAATGGTAAATTTCGGTCTTTAATAATCGAGGAAACACTAGGACAAATAGCGCTGCATCAGCTTAGGAACGGAAAAACAATAACATTGAATGAATATCATGTAAAATTCCTTACATGAGGAAACAATGACAATTACAGATGAGACTTTCGGCGTCTTAAGACTGAATCAAACTTAGCAAATATCGAAACAGCACCCGTTTGTCCAGCAGAAATATGGACGATACAATGAACGGTACAGATTGTACTATGAGACTGTTGAATGAGACATCTCAAAATTAACAGCCTTAATGATAAAAATGGACAAGAAGAAAAAAAATTGCTGAGGACGGCATTTCATTGAAGAGAACGACGACGAGCACGACGGACTCGCCATGCTCGTTAGTCATGCGTGATGCCTCTCTTCGTCAAAACCTGATTAAACAATGGCAAAATCAATTGAAATCGGCAAATATCACAACAGAAAAGTAACAAAAACATACTGCAGATAATGTATTTTCAAAGCGACCATTAATTGACTTTAGCATGGACAATCAATAAACTTTTCTCCAAAGGTTTCTCAGCTATCTCGACTCGGATCAATCGGCTCTGAGAAAAACGAAGACGTCAAAATGTTAGCCGAATGAAAACTGTTGACCAGTTTCGTGTGAGCTGAGAAATTTTCAGAGAAAAGAATACTTAGAAACATGTACAGAATTGAAGAGGATTCTTGTTCTCCGCTTCCCCACTGACATATGTCACCTATGATGGGAATGCAGCTATCCTTGCCATTTTTTTACTCTCCAATATCAGATTAAGGCGAAATTCAGCTGCTTATTGAATCTCTTAATTATACCTTTACATCGAGCGCTTTGTTTACACCACGCTCAAATTCCAATAGATCTCTTCATTATTATTTGAGCCAACTTGTCATGTGGTCTAATAAGGGCTCTTTATTTCGCTTGACATAGAGTGTAAAACGTTCGTCTTCGATGACTCTCTGTAAGGGAGTAGAGCTCCCGAGAGAACTGACAATAAAAAGATCGCGAAAGACGACGGGTTCTGCCCGGCTGACGAGTCTGTAAGGACGAAACACGTGTATCGGGCTGTACAAGGGCCCTTACCAGACCACATGACAAGTTGGCTCAAATAATAATGAAAGGATCTACTGAATCTCTTTGTTGCTAAAGCTTAAGAAGGATGAAGCTCTTGGGGTTGTTCAATGTCTGAAAAATGAGGCATGCATTCGACTTCATCAAGCATCGCTAGAGTTATCTGACTGCATATAAAGCCATTGAAACGACTCCCGATGTGCTATCGCCGTACCGAACCAGAGCTGCTATCCTCTCATACAAGTCTGGCAACAATTCGCTGATCTCGGATGGATGGAAGGCTTGGTGAGCTTTGAGCGCGGGATCGCACCATAAACCATTGTGCTGAAGGGCACCTCCAACCACTGCGCCGCAAGCACCTTTCACCAATCAGTCAGCGCTAATTCTAGGGGAATACCAATAAGGTGATGCGTTTCACAGCTCAATTCTTCTCAAGTCGAGAGCACACACATACAGTCTCCACAAAGAATACACAACTATGGGGCCACATAAACTCGAGATGAAGATAAATTATCTGAGATGAAACCAGTCGAGGGTCTTAGGACAGGAACTCACGTGACAGCCAATGTGGTCGCTAGTGATTACTCAGATCAACATACTACTCTGAAGCAGAGCCATTTACAGTGACTGGAATTTCCCGAATCTCCCATTCATCAAAATTTTCTGACTACACGAGAATTTAGAAAAACTAGGGAAAAAATGGTACGAAAATGGGAAATACTGAATGGAACTGGGAAGAACTAAGGCAAAATAAGGCGTAAACGGGTTTGATGCCAATATGTGCTTACCAGACTAAACCCATTGACAAGGTTTTCGACAGCTTCGTTAGTTTATATCGATGAAAGTACAGTAGTAAAGTTGAGTCCTAGGTGGTGTATGATGGTATCACGTGCCCAACGCAGGTACCGCCAGAGGTCAAAAGTTTTGTGTACCACTCAGCATTCTGAGCCCTATGGGGCAAAATGATCCATATTTCATAACATTAAATAGGGTTCCTATTATCTGACCACTTTCAGCGACAGTATGATGTTATAGATATACTCAGTGATGTAGAGCGCCGTGCAAAACTGCGTCACGCGTGACTCGAACCCGCATTTTACTCTATCCGGGAGCGCGTGCTCTAATCCGCTGCACTACTGACGTCCGTTTCGTTCACCACTCTTTCTACGCTAGAACGCTTAAAACGGTTAAATGAAAGGAATTCTAATTGATGATCAATACCCAATATGTGTCAGCGTGACTGAGTTGAATGTCGATGGCGACTCTCTGTGCCAGGCCGTTGACGGTTGGTTACTGACAGACTGATGCGTTGTAGCGTAGGAAGTGTGGCGAACAAAACAGTCATCAGTAGTGCAACGAGTTAGAGTACGCGCTCTGCAACAGAGTGAGATGTGGGTTCGAGTCCCGCCTGGAGCGAAGGTCTTGCACATCACTCAACATCACTGGGTATTTCAGAACAGCATACACGCTAAACAGCTATAAAACGCGCGCGAAACAATTCAAAAAGTATTCACACAACCTATGTTACCTCTAGTTGACGCATCAGCAATTGCGCCTCTTTCAGAGTCTCAAAGAGCCAAAGTAACAAGCAATCTACCCAGTGAAAACACTCTCATAACCTCAGCTAAACATTACGTTAGGTACTCTTAGGATTAGAACGCAGAAGAGAAAACATTTTGGAGTAAGAGTCACCAATCCCCACAAAAATTTTCAACGTCAGCGCATAAAGGCCCTGAATTATTAGGGATAAATCCAAGGTACTCAAAAACAACCGCAAGGATTTGTCCCATGATCAAAGATGTTTTTCTAAGATAACTCAAATCACTCCTTGATCTCAGCAAGTTCCATTCCTAGCCCATGTACGACTCTGTGAGGCTGGTCTCCAAGGGATAATTGGAGGACTTATATGGGAAGCTGGGTTTAGGGAAAGAAGATCATTTTGCAGATAAATATTCCTTATCGAATTCTATCTGCTTAGATTATGGAAGTGTTGGAATGAGATGTTTATTTGACCTCTTCCAAATTCTGAAGAAGCGAATCCGCCAAAACGTCGACCATTGCTGTATCGAATAGATCTAGTTGACAAACTCGGGCATGCTCATCGAAAAAACATCAAATTATTTTTAGTTCTGAGATCATCGAAGGCCTCTCCTCAGAATTATACCACTCCATACGACAGTTTTAGTAAGTTACCGATGAATTTCTTGGCAATCTGGCAGATTAGCTCCACTGAACTTGGCCGCCGTTGGAGGGTTTCGGGAAGAGCAAAAGGCTTAAAGTTCAGTGAAGATGAACGCGATCAACTTGATCTCGCAAGCGCCGCGTCCATATTCATAAACTTTCTATTCCTTCGGGGTCGGAAATCTGACTCCAGAATTGTTTGAAGAAATAACACTGACTCGACATATCATCAGGCTATCGCGAATCATTGTAGAGGTCAGACATGCATTCAATGAACTCTAGCGATGTCTGATAAATACAAATTCATGGCGCATCCTTCAAGGATTGATCAACGCCGAGAGCTTCAATACGATAGTTATGGAACGCACAAAGCCACAAACCTGGTCAACCAGACTACGTAACATGTGTACAGGACCGCCACTTGGTGACGGATTTCGTTGTGCTAATTCTCGTAAAACAAATTCGATACTCAATTCGTCCTTCTCCGACCAACCTGGCTTAGATGTCTCTTCCGTTACAATTTCTATAATTTCTAAAGTCACCTGCAGTCAATCATCAAAGCAATGTCAAAGCAAGAGGAAAAAACTTGAAACCGATTTTTCACCATTGATAGTCGCCAGCATCTGAGCTTTCCACGTCTCCTCCGAAGCCACTTTTTCCTTATCAATAGACGGAGCGGCTTCGAAACACACCACAATCATTGTCATATTATCTCGTGATCCTTTACTTAAGCAGGCATCGAGCACCTGAAATGTCAACTGGAAAATATACGGGATGTGGTGAATGGTTTCAAAGAACAGCAAATTAAGAAATTAGCTTGAAAAATTATGGAAGGCAAAAATCTAAGTTTTACTCACATCATTGCAGACCTGATTCAAGTCATCACAAACTTGCAACCGGCTTTCAACAAACCGACAAAGCTCTTCGTTCTCCATCACGTCATAGATACCATCACAAGCCACAACAAGAAACTCGTCTTTATCCTGGAAGAAATTAACGAGATCTGTGCACACAGAACGGATTCCTCTCTATCAGAGGCAAACTTTTTGCTAACAACAGCTGACTTCTAGAAATATTGAGTTGTAGGCAAAAATTCGACCCAAGTCGGGAGTTGAACTCGCGTTTCACCTCTGCTAGAGGCGAGTGCCACCATTCTGTCTTCGATGTACTATCAAAGCTGCCAGCAACCAACCCTCGACGGATTTGGCCAGGTGAAGGTGAAACGCGGGTCGACTCCCGCTTGAGGTCGAATTTTTGCGCACTGCTCAACTTCCTACTTGCATATTTACAACATCATACCACTGCTAGAAGGCTGTAAAAATAAAAGATTCATAGAGTTCTAGGAACTCTGACTTCATTCCTCACAGCAATTTCAAAGAACCCTGACAAGAACTTAAATGAAAGGCACGTTACAAACAACTTATATGCTATCTTTCATTGAGAAAATTGAAGAAAAACTGGGTCAACGGAGTAAGGTCTTAACTATGAAATTGTCCATAAAACATATAGTAATACAACAGTTTCTGTTAGACAGCAATGAGACCTCTTTTGCCGAACAAGAACTTTTCATGAGAGTGTTAGTAATCAATCTAAAGCTTGGATCTCGCGCTACTGCGCTACCTACTCGTTTTTCCAAAAAACTTTTTATAAAGCTGAAGAAATCGGAATAAAATTATGTTTCACACCCACCCGCGCTTTCACTTTTACCATGCGTGTAATTCGCTGGAAGCACAAAAAGTATATATTAACGTGTAGAGGAAATCTTGAAGTATCAAGGTCATACGTTTTATCTGGAGTTTCTATCAGAGTAGAGTAAAAATCTGAGACTAAATGACAAAAAATATACTCCACAAGTAAGAAACTCTATCTTATTTTTACTGCTGCACTGCACTTACAAGATCTTTCAAAAAATTAAGCACAGCGTTGAAATCGTCGAAATTTATGCTATCGAATGGTTACTTATAATGCAAGGGGAGAGCTCTGCTCTGTGAGAGATACGTGTGTGTGAAACACTAAACCTTTCTTTTTGCTACAGTGCTATAAAGAAACTTTTCTAAGAAGTCACACGCTTTTTTGGATTCTCAAGATTTGAGCTATCGAACGATTACTAATAGTCTAAGCAGAGAGTTTTACCCGACGAAATATGAACGTGCTTATAAACAAAAAGGGCGGGGGAGACGTGTGAAACAACTTCATTTTCAATGCACACCGTTGAAAAAGGTTTTTTCAAAATAAAGCACGTAGCGCAGTGGCTCAAAGCTTAAAATTTCGAACCATAACAAACATAGTTATGAAAAGTTCTTGTCCAACAATAAGAAACTCCTTTCCTCATTCTGTGTGCATACTGGAAAAAACTCATGATACATGAGATTTCTCAGTGATATTTGCAAAAATAAAAGAAACAGTGACTGGAGAAAAAGCTAGAAACATTCCCTGAATGCACTTGGTCGATTTAAGATACTTAGATGAAAAACATTTTGTTTATACGACGCAATACAAAGTGCTAGAGACAAAAATCGCACGAAGAAAAAAAAAGGTTCATAAGAATCACCTTTTGCCTTTCCAATACGTAGACGTCCGGCTCAGGAGACACTAACTGTTTGTTTGGTTCTAATCCCGGAACATTTTTGTATTCAAAGTCACCAAGAGCCCTGAAAGTGATCGATAACAGATCGCATTACAATAGATACTTTCATTATAATTTGAGCCAACTTGTCATGTGATCTGGTAAGGGCTCTCGTACACCCCTATACACGTGTTTCGTCCTTGCAGACTCGTCAGCCGGGCAGAACCCGTCGTCTTCCGATCTTTTTATAAGTCACTTCTCACGGGAGCTCTACTCTCTTACAGAGAGTCATCGAAGACGAGCGTTTTACACTCTATGTCAAGTGGAATTTTTACCTAACACAGAGTGTTGTACACTCAGCTGCTCTTTGTCTGGTATTTTCATCATTTTATACCTTTATTTCAAATGTTTTCTTAAGACGACGCTAAAATTTCAATAGATAGAAACCCGTGTATCGGGCTGTACAAGGGCCCTTACCGGACCACATGGCAAGTTGGCTCAATAATAATGAAAGGATTCATTGAAATTTGAGCGTGGCCTTAATAATGCACTCCAAATAAAGGTCGCATTTGCTTCAAAATTCACATATAAGCAAACCATGATGGTAAGCTGCATAGAACTGAAGAATCATAAAAGGCTTAAAATCTGACATGAAAACAAGAATTTTCTCAGATGACCAAAAAGCTCTACGCTACTAACCTGCTGACGGCTAGGCTACCATTGATCCTTTGGATCATCACAGAACCGCCGGCTCCAATGATTCTCTCCCTTTCTTTGTCGTTGTACGGCTGGAACAAATATCCAAAACTGAATGTACATAGAAGGAGAGTAGTCGACTGCATAGTAGAACAATATAGAGAGTTTTTCAAATCATCCACAAACCTTATGGTCCTCCGTTCCAAAAGAACCCTCGTCTTTGCGAGAAACAACGGCACGAGAATCTCCTAAATGATCGCACTTCAATTGGCTTGAAATAAGGAAAACGGTCACAATATCCTTTTCCTGATTAACGCTGTAAATTTCTAATAAAAAAGGAAGAAAAGTGTGAAAAGAATAAGAAGAAAAAGGAATGGGAAGGAAAGTAAGAAAATTACAAATTAAGAAAAAGATATTAAATCATCGAAAAGAACTGCAAATGAAAAATTATGAGCCAATGAAATTTTGTGGATGAGGTCTGACTCACTTTTGGAACCAATTTTATTCATCCTGGCAATGGATAGTGAAATCTTATCACATTGATTTTTTGAACAAGCTAAGTAAAAAGCTGATATCGGCACAGAAACTACAGTTTTTACCTTCAGTACAGTTTCTACTCAGCACATGCTCCCAGAAAGAGTAAGATCTGGGTTCAAGTCCCGACTGACGCAAACGTTTTTGCACACGACTCTACATCATTGGGTTTATTTAAAGATCATAACACCGCGATCGGCGGTCAAATAAAGACGATTTCCGGTTGAGTTTCTACTCACTTGATAGCATTCCGAAAAAAAGCTACTCCATTTTGTATCACATAGTACTCAATCAAAACATAGGACATCTCATTTGCTCCTTGAGGTCTCACGCTCTTCTACATATGAGAAGAAAAATGTGTCGTAGACTGACATAATGATGACCAAACAGCATACACGAAATGAGAAAAATCTATCAATCTCGACGCCGCCATTACAGTAGCCGAGTGAGATGCGACGTCGCGTGGCGTGCTACGTTTCGTTGCACGTAGTCCCCAAAGGGTTAAGCGTTATCCAACGACAAATAGCAGCTTGTAAGCGGAAACTCAAGAAGGCAAACCCACAATTCGAATGGATCTCACATGTCTAGGACATAGTGATCAGAAACATCTACTACGATATACAGCAAGATGAGTACGATTTCAGTGAACAGAACAAGTGAGAAAGACGAACTCCTCGCTTAAGATCTGCTGCTAAATCCGAAATCATGGAATTCAAAGACTTTCCTCTTTGCTTCTTCTGACTAGGATATTGGACAAACAGAACGAGGCGCGACGATGTCCTTTAGTAGATCACTGACTGTTGTTGCACAGTGATATAGTGATGATCATCGATTTTTCGAGCATATGAACGCGCAGAGATGTATCACGTCAAAAGTTCACGTGATCGCCTCACGAACAGGCACGTGAATTCGTCGAAGACCCTCCTGCTCACACATGCGAAATCAACCTATTTCACCTGCTGCGTTGCGGAGAAACGAGCTTTTCTGGATATGATAAGCATAGCGTTGGAATCAGAAATGACTACGCTATTGAATGATTACTAATAGTCCAAAGAAAGAGCTCTATCTGGCGAGAAATGTGTGTCTCTAAGACATAGTTTTTGTGGAGATCACAGCGCTATAAAAAGGTGTTTTCAATAACCGGCAATGTCAGACTGCACTCTGAAGTATCATCTTTCGAATGGTTACTAACACTCTTATGAAAAGTTCCTCTCCAGCGAATAAGATCGCTTTTTCATTTGTCCACTCATAACCGATTAGAACCAGTTTATGATTACCTCCAGCGAGAATCGAACCCGCAACCCACCCTGTCAAAGGCGGAGTAGGATTCACAGTAGTGCAGTGCTTGGCACGCACCAGCGGTATGGATGAGACACGATTCAATTTCCGTCCGAAGTGATCAAAGTGTTACATATCACTTATCAATCCACTTGATGTGGGGTTACGTCTGAGGGATGCAGAGTTGAGCGAAAAGGTGCTCACACGCTGAAGTAAACAAACAAACAAACAAACAAACAAACGGAGCCTATCCCGCAACCCGACTTTCCCTCCCTCCTTTCCTTCTTCTCAATAATGATTATGTTATCTAACCGTTCAAAGTACTACGTTCTGTTAGTCCAAGTTGAAAGTTTTTCTTGAAGAGTTGCAATATTTTTACCTTTTAAAACCAAATAAAAGTGATAATCAAAATAATAATCAAAAAATGATTACCAGGCATATTGAAGTTTGAGCAGTGGTCTTAATGAAACACTCGAAACAAAGTTATGATTTATTGAATATACCAGCCGAGACCAATCGAGTGTACAACACTCTATGTTCGGTGAGATTTTCACTGAACATAGAGTGTAAAACGTTCGTCGCCGCTAATTCTTAGTGTGGGTACTGGAGAACCCACACAGGATTGGCAAAAAACGAAAAGGGTAACTGCCCGACTGACGAGATCACAAGATCGAAACACGTGCATCGGGCTCTATAAGTCAGCCCTCTTTGACAGACCACTGACATGCGTGGCTCAAAAAATGATTACCAAGCATATTACAAATAAAAGTGTTTGATACTTTTTAGAAAACTCCTCACACATTATAGGTTTCAGTAGAGTGAAGTGACCACCGTGAGACTAACTTATATGTGAACATATCTATGCTTTGCTACATTGCAAGGAATTTAAGACAATATAGAATATAGGATAGACTTTTCGAAAAAAGCGATTCTTCTCTGTTAGACGATGACAAATGGATAAACCACTCCATCTGCGGAACAACAACTACTTTTAATAGGAGCGTTAGTGATCATTCGAAAGCTCAAATCTCTGAGTAGAGCCGCACGTGGCCGGTTTTCCAAAACGGCCTTAATAAGTCTGTAAAATTCGAAATACAATAATGTTTCACGCCCTTCACCCGCCTTCATTTTATCGTAAATACGTAAAATTCGCTATAAGCACGAAAACCACATGAACATGTAGAGAAAACCTCGTAGTATCTAAGTCAGTCGTTTGTAGGGAATTCCTTCCAAAACGGAGAATGAATTCCCAGTTGGAAACAAGTTGCACCCTACCCCCCCCCCCCCACCCCCCCCAGCCTGCGGGTTGGCCGTCAAACAAGCTCTTCGATTTTTTGAAACTCGATCTTACTCTCCCTGTTACACTGCAGTGAAACGACCTTTCCAGAAAACAAGCACGGTGTTGGAATCATTGAAAATTACGCTCTCAAATGACTACTAATAGTCTGAAGAAAGAGCTCTGTCTGGTGCTGTGCAAAGCACAAATTTTTTCTTTCTCCTACAAAAAACTAACTTCAAAAAGCAGAGATATTTCTGAGTTCTTCGAGACTCGTGCTTTCGAAAGTGTACTAGCAGTCTAAGGGACGAGAAATTTTACATTATTATAAAAGGGAACCTTGAAAAACCGACCAACTATCGAACAAGCCAAAGATTTAGGCTTTCAAACGATTACTGATACTCCTATAAAAAAAATTACTGCCCAGCAAACGGGGTCGAGCATGAATTTGTCGCCGTTGAACAGAGAAGTACCAGGAAGGTTCTCCTTAGAGAGAAAGGAAGGAGAATGCCAGGTCTGTACCTACCAAGATTGGCAATGATTATATGCGTTGGAGTGATCATGGCACAAACTGCAGTTGAGCCACTGCGATCCTACAAATAGCAAAGATCAAAGCATTAGAAATATATAATCACCAATTGATGATATACGAGTCTAATACTAACCGAATCAAGCCTCAAACGAATGCTTTCGTCTAAGCTAAGAAAACCAGCTTTGATTCCGTCTTCAAGAAGACTGATCGATTTCTCACAAAGAACACCGCCATTAGCTTTTAGTTCTTCTGTGACCTAAACTCGGGATATTTACTAGAGATAACAGCATTCAGACCAGCATTTTAGCATAAGATAGTTCCTTTCATTTTTATTTGAGTCAACTTGTCATGTGGTCTGGTAAGGGCTCTTGTACAGCCCGACACACGTGTTTCGTCCTTACAGACTCATCAACCGGGCAGAATCCGTCGTCTGTCGATCTTTTCATAGTCAGTTCTCTCGGGAGCCTTACACTCCTTATATATAGTTATCGACGACGTACGCTTTACACTCTATGTCAGGCGAAATTTTCACCTAACACAGAGTGTTTTCGCACTCGATTGCTGCGTACGTCGTCGATAACTATATATAAGGAGTGTAAGGCTCCCGAGAGAACTGACTATGAAAAGATCGACAGACGACGGATTCTGCCCGGTTGATGAGTCTGTAAGGACGAAACACGTGTGTCGGGCCGTACAAGAGCCCTTACCAGACTACATGACAAGTTGGCTCAAATAAAAATGAAAGGATCTATTGAAATTTGAGCGTGGTCTTAATAAACACTCGAAGGAAAGGCATAAGATAGTGCCGAAACCACATACTTTTTCGAATTGTGGTGTGCTCATGAGAGTCTTCATGATGTTTTCAGCAGCATCATCCGCAGCAACGTTGCCTGCATGACCATCAAATACTGCGAAAAACGACCAGTCCTTGTAGGGCTCTCGATCGGCCATGGATACCTTGAAAAAATAAATCGCATTCAAACTTTTACGAACGGTTATTGATCGATTTTTGCCATGTAATAAAGAATTTTTTCATCGTTTAGAGAGAAAAAACTTTAGGCTTCTTGTACTCCTCTGATACTCCATAATTTTCACTACACGCTCATCTAGTTCCTGTGCAAATAAGACTCTCATTAGGGAAGCAAACCCCGAGTGTGGAATGTAAATTTCTCCTCGCTCCTTCAGCGCGCTATATAAACCCTCTTAGAAACCAAATTTACCTTTGGAATCAACTCAGCGATCAAGTGACCAAAAGAGTTTCAGCATCTAATGAGAAGCTTTTCATAGACCCCAGCCATCCAAACAAAGCAAACCGAGTGTAAAAGTGATTTTACTTCCGCTACTACAGCTCACTAAAGAGGTTTTTGCAGAAAAAAGCAAGCATAGGATCAAAATCGGCGAGATGTAAGCTTTCGAATGACTAGTCAAATCCTAACGAAAGAGCTCTGACCAGCGAAAAAGACTTTGGGAAAGTTGAGAGTTGAAAAGGACCCTCATCATGCGGAAAGGTTCCACTAAACATATACCCATTGATGTAGAGCAATGTGCAAAACTTTCGCGTCAGGCGGGACTAGAACCCGCACCTCATTCTACAAAATGGGCGTCAAAAAGGGAACGAATGGTGCACGCATTCCCGGAAAGAATGAGGTGCGGGTTCTAAACCCGCCTGACGCGAAAGACAATGCTCTCCATCAATGGGTATAAATTTGAGACTTCATACTACAGCCAAAAGCGCTGGAAAATAAAACGAATATCATCTAACCAAACAGTTCACATAAGTCGATTGATTGTGGCAATTTCTACGTACCTCTACTACATGAGCGTCTTCCATGTCAACCCTCCAACCCTGCATACTAGCCATTGCATAACGGAGACCCTAAAAACAATGCGCGTATTTCTCGAATAAGGTCGAGATGTTCAAAGGAAACAAAAAAGCGAAGAGCTCTGCTCACATTGCCTTCTCCGGAGCAATTAGTCTTGGCGGTTTTCGGTTTGTCGAGGAACGCCCCCATCTGAGTTCGATTCCCGTCGGTGATTTCCACCAATCCAGACGGAGTCAAACGCCACGTTCGAAGTTCAGTGCGTGGCGGACAGAGTGTGATCACTGCAAGTGGTTGATCTCCTTTGGCAGCTTCAGCAGGCTGAAGCGATTCGCCTAGACAAGATGACATACCATATTATCTGAAATCTATATCATGACGTCATAGTTGAAGAAAATGCATCAAAAATGACGTCACTCGACGGAAACGAGAAAATACTACGAGATCGCATCTTATGAAGCGAGAAATAGTCGAAAAAAAGGTGGAAATATCAATTAAATCCATTTTTCACGGGTAAGATACATCCTCACTGACTTTCTAGATCTATAGAAGAACATAAAACATAGAACATATGAGCGCATGAGGTGCAGTGGTTAGAGGTGCCCTGCGTCGCACACGAGGTCAATGGTTCGATCTCGCGCTCATGGCTCACCAAGCCATCCATCCCTCCGGGGGTCGGTAAATTGGTACCAGACAGGTCTCAGACTTGTCTGGGAGGATAAGCAGCACTGACTCGGTTCAGCGGGAGGCCACCGCGAGTCATTGTAAAAGCCAGATATGCATTCAATCACCTCAAACGAAGTTAAAAATTGAAGTCGAATGCATGGCGCATCCCTCAGGGATTGATCAACGCCGAGAGCTTTATCCTTTTATCCTTTATAGATGAACATATAAAAAACACGAGTATAGAATTCCGCCAATTTGAACTCGATTGATATGTGAAGCTTGAAATCAAAGCACATCTCTGCCATACGAAGACAGGAGAACCAACACGAAAGTGCCATACTCTGGCGCAAATCTGTGCTATTCCTTTGCTTACTTATGTTTATTTACCCAAGTTCTTGGTTGTCGACGTCCATTTTTGTTTTTCTTGTTTGATGGTTCCAAAGACTTCTTGTGCGAGTCGGCTCGACTACTAGACGGCATCGTTCACAAATACACATATACTATACATGTACATATGTATATGTGCATATACGAACATATACACACGCATATACATACATGTGTGTATACATTATATATATATATATATATGTATATATATGTATGTATGCAAGGTTCTTTACGGTTATGAGTGGACAAATGAAAAACCGACCTCATTCGCTGGGCAGGAAATTTTCACAGGGGTAGAGTGGTGTGCAAAAACGTTTGCGTCAGCCGGGATTTCAACCCAGATCTTACTCTTTCCGGGAGCACGTGCTAAACCGTTGCACCACGACGCTCGTTTTGCATTCCACTCTTTCTGCGCTAGCACATGCTCCCGGAAAGAGTAAGATCTGGGTTCAAATCCCGGCTGACGCAAACGTTTTTGCACACCACTCTACATCATTGGGTTTATCGTAACATCATGATACTGCAATAGGCGAGTGGTGTAATTGAACGAAGGAGAAAAGGCGCTTTTCCTGAAAAGGAAAAAATGGTGGAAGGGAAAAGCTGAGCAGAAAATAAAGGTCTCGGGGTTGATTAACCCTGGGCCATGCATTCACCTACAATTTTTCATCTTCCTCCGGGGTGATAGGACGGATATCTGACCTTACAATGACCTTCGGTTGCCTACCGATGTATCAAGTTAATGCTTCGTATCCTCTCAGATAAGTCTGAGACCAGCCTGGGTACGATTTTACAGACCCGAAGGGATAGAAGAGTTTTTTGAGACATGACTGCGAATAGAACCATCGACCTTGTGTGCGACGCCGAGCAGCTCTCATCACTGCGCCATATGCGCTCGGTGGGAATAGTCAGGTGATAATATTGGACTTCTAACTTGTCCAGATCTCAGAGCGACTCCCAGACTTTAAATGGTTTAAAACTCGTCATCAAAGACTAGAAAATAATTGAGCTGCCCACGTTCGCAAAGGTGGCGTTGGAGACCTGAGAAGGAAGATTTCCGCCAGTTTACTTCAGCAAAATCACCATAAACTTCAGAATGAAGCCTGAGCCGGGGGAGAAATTTGCTTATAGGTTTATTACCCAAGTAATTGCCAGGAAAAATCAATATTTCGGCACAAAGGAGCCATTCAGGAGTTGCTGCTACTCAAAGAAACAGCGAGCATAACCCTTAGCGGACGATAGAGGGCCATTCTGACCCTCAAGTTTTCAGAGATCCTTTTTCGCTGGGCAAAGGGCTTTGTCCGGAATTTAAGTATCCATTCAAAAGCTTAAATCTCGGGGTTTCCGACTCTTGGCTTGGTTCTCCAAACATGCTACTCCAGTACGCTTAGCAGCGGAAACAGAAATATATTTCACCCTCGAGTTGCTTTATTTGCCCAGTTAAAGTCTGTGGATCGCCTTTTCTTGGGCTACTCTAAGCATATTCGATAGCCCAAATCTCGGCGAGTTTGAAGTCTAGAGTATTTTTCAAAAAAAAGTTCTCATAGCACACTGAGTGAGCGAAAATAAAAGTCTCGGCGTTGATCAATCCCTGAGGGATGCGCCATGCATTCGACTTCAATTTTTAACTTCGTTTTGAGGTGATTTGAATGCATATCTGGCCTTTACAATGACTCGCGGTGGCCTCCCGCTGAACCGAGTCAGTGCTGCTTATCCTCCCAGACAAGTCTGAGACCTGTCTGGTACCAATTTACCGACCCCGGAGGGATGGATGGCTTGGTGAGCTGAGCGCGAGATCGAACCACTGACCTCGTGTGCGGCGCAGAGCACCTCTAACCACTGCGCCACATGCGCTCCTTCTTTGCACATAAGAGTTATATATGCGCAAAAAGTATACAGACTTGTAGTGAAAATCATGTTCTATCAGATCGGACGAAAACTTAGGTATACCCAATAATGTGAAGTGCTGTGCAAAAACATTTGCGTCAGCCGGGATTCGAACCCAGATCTCCTCCTTCCGAACCCAGATATTCCAGATAAAAAAAATCTTGATTGATTATCTATACTTCAGGAATTCCCAAGATAAAGAGAAAAATCCTCGTTGAAAAACGAAAATCCCGCGCGCCCCTGGCGATATTGACTATGCTGCCTTTCCCACGGGATAAGGTGGATAGTATCAGTGGGATGACAGTAAATTACAGATAAAAGCCTTAGGAAAAGAGGACTTGAGATTAGTAAAAAAAAAAAAAAGAAAAAAGTGAAGGAAAGATTAAAAAAAATTCCGGCCTCTTTAGTGCTACGAAACGTAACAGGAAGCTCCTGAAAATCCTAAGAAGCTAGGAAAATCCTCTATACAAGAAAAAAATCACCAAAATAGAAATGGCGATTCAAAAAGAAGAGAAAAAAACGCCTAACCTCGTTTTGACCTACGGCAATCGATTAGGAAGGATGGTCGATCTTCGTGGGAACGATGAAAAAAACCCCGTCGAACTCCGATGAATGGCGAACGGGAAATTTCACTGGACAGAGAGAGAGGGAGATCAATAAAGAAAGTTAGTGATCTACGGGTTTTTTAGCAAGTCGGGGAATTCCCGCGTCAAGTTTAATGATGAAAAGCTGATCGGAAACCGCTTAAAAGAAGAAATGTGGGGGATTACTAGAGAGCACATGGGAGCACTTATGTAGGAGGGGGAGGAGAAGGAGGGGGAAGAAGAGGAAGAGGAATGGAGGAAGAGGAAGAGGAAGAGGAGGAGGAGGAAGGTGGGGGAGCCGATGTGAAGAAACACCACCAACCACGAAGCGACGACGACGACGACGACGAGAGGGTTGTGGTGGCGGGATGGTGGTGGTGGTGTAAAGCATCGCCTTCAATCAATATGACGGCCGAGAGCACGAACCCGCGTCTGCATGGACCCATGGACCCATGGGCCCATGGACCCCGGCCGGTAACCTCTCCCAAGCAGCCCCACGCCCGCCCATTCACCCGTCCGTCTCCCACCACCTCCAGTGAGAAAATCAATTGAAGTGAGTCCCAACGGGGCGAGGAGCAACAGGTCATTAGGTTAACCCAAGGGGGCCTGTGATCTCTCCTGACCCGGCTTTGGCTTCTGTCAAATGTTCATGAGTTCTTGAATGGAATTCGAAAAAGTGAAGATCCCCCGACTAAAAATTAGTGACGTCATCTTCCCAGAACTGTTGGAATTTTGCCAATTGTAAATGCGCCAACTAGAAAGCACGTCAGCCACAAATATTGACGTACGACGAGAGAGCCGTGTGGGAGGATTATTTCCCGGGAGTGAGAGGTCGAGGCGAGGAGGCCGGTCGGTGCTCTCCATCGGGTGGTTCTGTACTTGCTTGCTAATCTTCCTGAAAGGACCTTCCTGTTCGGGAATGGCTGGTCGATGGGAATAGGTCGGGGTTCACTCCTGCTGTGGTCCGGTACTTGTTTATCCTTTTCCTAGGTGAGCCGTTTCTGCCAGGGAACGGCTGGTCGGTGGGAAGAGGTCGATGTTATCCCATGGTGTTGTCCAGTACCTGTTTATTCCTCTTCCTTCGTGGGCCATTTCTACTCAAGAATAGCTGGTCGGTGGGAATAGGTCGGGGTCATCCCCTGATGTGGTCTGGTACTTGTTTATTCCTTTTCCTAGGTGGACCATTTCTGCTCAAGAATGCCCGGTCGACGAAAGGACCGTCGGAGTATTCCCTGGTGTGGTGGTTAATTCTTTTCCAAGTGAGCCATTTCTGCCGGAGAATAGCTGGTCGGGTGCGAGGACGTCGGAGTTATTCCCTGTGTGGTTCAGTAGTTGTGTTGTTCCTCTTCCTGGAAAGACTTTTCTGTTCAGGAATGGCTGGTCTCTGGGGAAAGGTCGGGATTATTCTCCGGTGTGATACAGAACTTGTTGATTCCTCTTCCTCCTGGGCCATTCTGCCGGGGAATGGCTGGTCGGTGGGAAGAAGTCGGGGTATCCCATGGTGTTGTCCAGTAGTTGATTGTTCCTCATCCTGGAAAGACTATTTCTGTCAGGATTGGCTGCCTCTGAGGAAAGGTCGGGATTACTCTTCGGTGTGATAAGGAAATTGTTCGTTTCTTCTTCCTGGAAGGACCATTTCTGTCGGAAAAGGCTGGTCTCTGGAAAATATCGGGGGTTATTCCTGATGTGGTTCAGCACTTGTTCACTGGACCATTTCGTTGTCCGGAATGGAAATAATGACGTACCGCGAGCCGCTCATCGCACTTTGACAAAGGGAATATGCTTCTGTGATCTACAAGGAAGCAAGAGGTGATATGCAAGGCGCTGGTTCAATCAACTCCTCAACACTCGCTTGTACAGTGCAGTGCCTTAGGAAACGTCTTTGGTCGGCTATCTTCGTGCGTACTCTTCTATTCATTTTCCTGCCCTTAGGGACATGGCCTTAACCGGTTTTTCAGACTTCAAGTAATCATTCGATAGCTTAAATCTCACAGATTGCAATACCATGTTTCTTCCCTGAAAAGGGCTTTTTAGTGTGTTATATGAGCGATAATAAATTTGAGTCTCACGATCGACGCCTAGTTTTTGTTCGGTTGGGGTGTGTGAATAACAGTGTGGATCGAATTTTGCAACATTCGTAGCACACGACACCGAAGCGGCAAGGGTTTGTCGACGGTCTTTAGCAAGTTCTGATGGTCAGCATAGCCTAAATCTAGATGAGTTCAAAGCTAAATTTGATTTTTGTAAAAAAGTTTTCGCGGAGCGGTGGAGGAGCGGAAAGAAGATTACGCTTGGCGCTGCTGGGCTCAGGCATAGGCTTACTTGTGATTTATCTGGCAATATGAAATGAAAATAAAGCTCAGACCAATAGAACAATGGAACTAGGGCTCTTCTACACATTCTAAAATGGATAACTAAGAAATTTTCCCGAGAAAGGAGAAAATCTCTCAACCTGAACAACGAAAATACGACGCGATAAGCGCGCCGAGGGTGAAACATAATTTATTATTTGTGGCTACAGCGCCACCTAAGAACACCTTTTCAAAGAACAAGTACAGTATCGGAATCGTCGAGATTCAAGGTGTCCAATCATCACTCAAGGTATGAAAAAACGGAAAGGCTTTGCCTGCAAAGGGTTGAAAAATGGATTGCAAAACAGTACCATTTTGAGATACCAACGAAAATCGTCTCGACCAGTATCTCACGACAATCCTAGAGAGCGGAAAAAACCCCCATGGCAATCGATGCAACTTGTCAAATGCTTGAGGACTTTTGTGGAGGATGACTGCTGAGAAAACGAAGCTAATGGAAGAAGTGCTGGATCCCACAGTGAACACGCGATCATGGCTCATGCAAAAACTAATACTCACGAATTTTAGTATTTTCAGTGCTTTTTTGTAGTGTTATGATGTTTTCATAATACCTAAGCGAATTGAGTAGTGAGCAAAAATACGACCTCAGACAGGAGTCAAACCCGTGTTTCATCCAATACGGGGAACGTGTACTACCACTACACTACAGAGGCACCATATTTGCGCCACCACTCATTCTTCGTTCTCATTCTATGCATGAAACGCGGGTTTGTCTCCCGTCTGAGGTCGTATTTTTGTTCACTACTCCATTCGCTTAGGTATATATGTGATAAAAGAAGATTAAAGTAAACGATTACCTGTGAAAACGTTCAAGTCTTTTCTCGGTTGGTACGTTAGTTGCTTAGGTGCATCTCGGCGGTATTGCCTCTTTCATCAGAACGCTGCACTTCGTAGCAAGGATGGGAAAACGTTATGGTGATGGCACGTGATATTCTGTTAACATCATTTTGTTGTGATTATGTAGACATCCTTCCACTCAGTCGTACGTAAACCCCTGGCGAACCGGCCTCGAAAAGGCTCCGACCATTTACACAGAATCTACTAAATGCCTATAACGAGGTTCAAAAATAGTCGATTGAAAGGATATATGAATTTCATTCACCCTTTTACGTGCAGTAAACACCACTCATTTACTGAGCAGTCTCCTGGATTCTCATTCATATTAGTGAACGTTTGTATCTCATTCGTGCTAAGTATCAACTCCATTTAATCCCTTGTTTTTCAGAAGTGCTCACAATCCATCTTATAATTTTGTACCTTATCAAAAAAGCTTCCAGACTCTCACGATTGTATGCAGGACAAAGAATTATTCTACGATTCATCCATAGAACAGTCCCCTGATTGCGCAGTAGCATCGAAAAGTGATTTTGCGGGCGAAGCCAAGTAGCCGGCCAAGAAGCGCCAGAGACACTTCTGTATCGACGATCTGACATCACACACAGAGTTCGGGATCGTTTTTGGCAAGCATTCCTTTAGTTTCCGTTTTTTATCCGATATGGTAGTTTTGGATACTGCGTGGGATGAGGGGATATCAAAAACATGAGGTTTGTAAAATCATTAGGGGTTGTACAAAATCAATAGCTCCATCGAAATGCTGACACTTTTGCGCAATGAGTCGGAATCCAGTAAACGACGTTAGAAACGGACACGCCAGCAGGAGATGGTTACCGTCTCGACTGAGTTAGAAAGCTGAGAATGTTGTAGCGCAGCAACACTGAATGGTTTGGAAACTCGCATTCAAAGTCTCAGTTAGGGACGGAGTAGCGCATTGGTCAGTGATGTGGTGTATGAGGATGTAAAGTGATAAGCAAAGTGGCTGGCTCGATCCTCTGTTCTAGCATTCTCTTAGAAATAACGAATGCCTCGATTAGATCCATATCTCGGCTACCTTCCTAATTCCAAGAATGTCGTCTCGACCAGCATTTTACATAGTCAGCAAAGAAGTTGGAATTCCTTGAGCAACAGCCGAAGTAGCACGTGCAATACTCGAAGGCCTTTGCGAAAGATGAATGCCAAGAAATGATTCGGATACAGGAAGTGCCAGAATCCGCACATTAAGTTGTCACCTCGGGTCGTGCCAATTAAATGAATAGAAAGATAGCAATTAGACGAGCTGAAAACTACTGATATCATAAACGTTTCTGTAACTGCTTGCTTTAAATCCCTCAGAAATTGATGAATTCGAAACAAAAAAAATTTTTGCTTTGTTTTTAATGATGGCGTAGTTGTTCACAACCGTACTGGTCCATTCGCGAAATAAACTTTGTTCAGGTATTTTCTTCTTGATTAGGCCTATAGCATGAGGCTGGTAACGAGGAATATATCATAATGTACTATTAAAAAAACTTACAATAAAATGTAAGGATTGAAGCTTATTATCGCCTCATGCTACAAGCTCAATCAGCAAAGAAAATTTGAATTGGTATAGCCAAGGTTAACTCTTAAGGACGGCAGCTGATCGATCACACAGCGCGACTCGCAGGAGGCGCGCGATTCTCATTATTCAGTTAGGGTTTTTCGTCCATTTAGAGAGCAAAACCTTAGATTTTTTGTGTTACTTGATCTCCCATGATCTTCTCTACATGATAATATGTTTTCTATGCACAGATAACTTTTCTATACGATAAAACTTTAATGCGAAACGTAATATTCTTTTCACTCTCACAGCGTTCTATGATTACCTTTCAGAAGCCGATTATAGCATCGAAATGTTCGAAATTTAAGCGACCGAATAACTGTTAAGAGTCTGGCGAAGAGTCGTACACAAGTTCCAGGCGAGCAAATAAAACATACTGCGCGTGAGACGTAATTTTGTTTTCGCTGCTATAAGGTAATATAAAGGCATTTTGAAAAATCAAACATATTCTTGAAATTGCAGAGATTTAAGCTTTCGAATGATTGCTAAATGTGTGAGTGAAAAAATTTATTTAGCGAGAAAGGCCTTCAAACATTTGTGTATCTCAGCTGGTACACGTCGTCCCTTAGGGGTTAAAGGAAAGTCGGTTTACAACATATAAATCCGTGGTAGCCGCTAGTAAAACCGACTACTGCAGGATTGATTGTCCGGTGGAAAATAAAATTTCAATGTACAGACACTATTATCAATAATCACAGTGTATAAGCGCATCTCCGAGTGAGCTTCTCCATCTGAGCGGTGCCCTTCGAAAAATACTCGATTTGATCAACAACGAAGACGAAGACCACTATGAGGGCGAATGATCGTAAGCAATCGACTTGAATTATCGGCTCTGAAGAAGACAGAGACGTCGAAACCTTAGCCGAACAAACTTTACTTATTACCAACCCCGTGCTACAGGCTTGATAAATAACGGAAATATAATTTATGGTTCTTGTTTATTGGATGCGACAAATGAATATTCGACTCCATTCGCCAGACAAGAACTTTTTTACAAAATTGTTAGCAATCATTCGAAAGCTTAAATCTCTGGCTAGAGCGATACGTGGCCGGTTTTTGAAAACACCATTTTATAACGCTGTCAAATTCAACACAAAATTACGTTTTACATCGGCTGTTTAATGCAGCTGCTGCTTCGCAGGAAGCAAGAGAAGCAGATAAACTTGTAGAGAAAATCTTCTAGTATCAGAGTCAGACGTTTGATCTGGAGTTCCTTTCAAAGCCTAGAAACGATTCCTAGTTGAATAACAAAAATCGCACTTTCATGTGGCCCCCCGAAGCTCTGGTCGATCGCTGGCCGTGTGAAATCGCGGCATCCTCAATGAGGCCCCGCCGCGCCCCTCCTCCCTCTCCCTCCCACCCCGTAGATTGGCCAAAACACACATGGTCGCGTATGTGAATCAATCTTGATTACGCTTCATTAACAGTTAAAAAAGAGCTCTGTCTTGGGAAAAAAACGCGTGTTCAAAACATAAATGTCTCCTTTTTTACCGAAGCGTTATAAGAAGAGCCGAGAAAAACGGCTATGTATTGCGCTAGACAGACATTCAAGTTTTCGAATGATAACTAACACTCTTATGGAAAAGTTCTTTTACAGCGAACGGGGTCGATATTCATTTGTTGCCATCCAACATATGAGAACTTGATTAATTTGATGCCGAGGTCAGAGAAAGTCGCCTACGATTTATAACATTATAATACTTTGTTCAGGTACTTTTTTAAGAGCGAGGTATTTCTATATTTTATCATTTACACAAGAGCGCATGTGGCGCAGTGGTTAGAGGTGCCCTGCGTCGCACACGAGGTCACTGGTTCGATCTCGCGCTCATGGCTCACCAAGCCATCCATCCCTCGGGGGTAGGTAAATTGGTACACAGACAGGTCTCAGACTTGTCTGGGAGGATAAGGAGCACTGACTCGGTTCAGCGGGAGGCCACCGCGAGTCATTGTAAAGGCCAGATGTGCATTCAATCACCTCAAACGAAGTTAAAAATTGAAGTCGAATGCATGGCGCATCCCTCAGGGATAGATCAACGCCGAGAGCTTTATCCTTTATCCTTTTATCATTTACACACAGCTTATATTTAACAGACATATCCAAGTACTCCGGCTATTGAGCTGTAAATTCTCAATGCTATGGAGTGGTATTGTGTGTTAACTATTCGCTCATAGATGATTACCGTCCATTTCTTAGGTAAATATTGTCGGCGGGGACGTCGCCTGCACCAACTGAACATACAGCGGGGTGACCGCATTTATGTTGAAAAGGTCACGAAACTCGACGGGGAGTTGTATCAAAGTATGGGTCAGAAATGGGAGTATATTCGCTGTTGGGAAGAAAAACCTTTGGAGGACTCGAACTGAGTGCTCAGATCATGAGTGTACACGACTATATGGGTATGAGTATATGTAGATTATATGCATTCTATTTTCATTTCAATTGTTCTTTATAAGAAAATTTGTCCACCATCATACATCTTGAAGAAGCTTTTCAGAATATTCACACCCCACAGTTTGAGAATCGCTGGTAATTTTCATGAATCTCATTGAATGCTAAACAAGTCGAATTTTAATTTTTTTTAGAGCCCTGAGATAGACGTGCACGAGCGCTCCTCTCTTTAATCAGGAAATGAACTTTTTTCTAAACAAGTCTAGTTTCTCATCCGGTGGGGAGAGAGCCTTGGTGAATTTGCGGCAGAGCCGAGCAAATACTTTGCCCGAGGTGGTCAGCATTTATGCCATTGTACCACTCGTTCCCATTATAGCGAATACACCAGTGCAGAAAAAAAGCGAGAAAATTTATAGACAACCCTAAAGGCTCAAGCCTCAAGGCAAAACAACTTCTTAAGGCAACTTGGAGCATTGATTTCTGATTGTCCATATATTTATCACCAAGGACGGGCTACACAATCTTGAGATTACATCTGCAAAAATTATACTCTACCTAAATCTTTTCTTGCTGAAAGTTTTGCTGCAAATGAGCGACTTACAACGATAACATTTTTCGCGATGTGTTTCGTGATTGTGCTAACGTTAGTAGTAAAAAGCATTGGCTTTCTAATAACTGACAGTTCGGCCGTTAATAGCAGACGTAATCGCATAGAGTTTACGCGTGGCAGTCGGAGCATCGACCTTCAGATGAAGAGCGCGATCATCACGGTGTTGGATTTCGTATAGAAAAACAAGGTTTCATCGTACACAGAATTTATTCTGAAATGTGCACCGTGATACTGATAAGGCTGGAAGGCCGAAACACCTGTTTAGCACTTTATATGTGCCACAACAGACCTCATTAAAAGCTCAAAATGTGTCAGAATATTTTGAATTCTTTCTAGTGAAAGTTTGTTTGTGGAAGTCTCTTCAGTAATATTCTATCCTTTTGTAGCGGAAAAGTTCTCTTAGAACCAGATCTTTTCTATAAAATTAGAATGATAAATCTGCTGTGCGGTTCAACGAAATGACTAATTGCTTTCAAAACGCATAAGTATTTCATAACAGTTGGAATTGTGACTCCTTTCGGAGGGTCACGACTTTCTCATTGAAACATAATGAAAATTTGGACAGATAGTGTTGTTTCTACAAGAAACACAGTCTTGTGGATATCTCTTCGATTGTTTTTGAACTTTCATAAAGGACAAAGCCTCCGAAACCTAGATTTGTCAAATGAAATCGTACTTTTCATTGCGGCTCGCAGTAAAATGGTGTGACGACACCTATTCGTCTTTTGTTGAAAGTCATTTCACTATTGAAATTCTTACCAACAGAAAAGTGTAGCCGGTCTTTTTAAGCAAGATCAAGAATGCAGTGAGCTGCAAGACTTTTACGTAGTTTTGTATGAATATAATGTTTTGCGTGGAGAGTGATGAATAGAAAAGCATCTTGCTAAGAAGCACGGTAACAGAGACATTTGATTAGTAGAAAAAGGAATAGAGGCCGTCTTCCTAGGCTTGATTCACTCCTCTTTTAATTTCTTTCTACGAATGAAAAAGAAAGTTCGTTTTATTGCATATATTAGCTCCTAATGGAGTTCCTTAGATTCCAATCTCTCACAGAGCCCGATTACACCATGCGAAATAGTTGGTCACGGCAAAAATTGGCGGTCTTAAAAGCTGTTTTTAGCATTGAAGAGCCAATTCATAATGCTTTTAATTAAATCTTCGAGGATAATTTGTTATATGCATGCATTAACTTTCAACGGGTGGAAAGGGGAATTTCGAGAATATTTTTGCTCACCAGCTCACCTCAGCCACCCCACTCACTCAACTCTGAGCTTGTATCTCGATAGACTATGTCCACCCTTTCTGTTTTATCATCTCATTTCTCACATATCATTATTATTAGTACTACTATTATTGTTGTCGTTATTATTGATTTGACACTTTCTTATGTTAGCACTTTATTCAATCCGTCATCACAGTGTCTTTTTTTTCACTGTGCGGATGCCAGTACTTCTAGCATTCATTTCGTTTTTCGTCTTCCTTTTGAACAGCATATAATACAGGTTCAGCGAGTCTTTTTAGAATCCTGAGGATAGCCTTGCCGTGGCGTTCCATAGGACGTTGTTGTTGGTTGTCGGACGAGAGGTGGGGGGTGAAGCTCGACTCCACGCGCTACAGGCGAACATCACAACCACTTGGCCAAGGCGCCCCCTATTACTGCTATTTATTCTTATTGTTGCTATTATTCTTTGGAGCGGAATAGCACAGTAGTTAGTAATGCGGCATATCAGGAAGGTGACAAGAAAGCAGTGGCTTGATTCGGTGCCCCATTACTCTTGCAGTGAAACAACAAAGTTTTAGGGAACGCTTTAGGTCTGCTACCTCAGAGCTTGCAAGACAAGTCAGACCAGCTTTCTACTGCATTTTGAAGAAGGCGAAATTTTCAGACAGTTGCCGAGCCTAAACGTGATATTCTCGAAGAGTTCGTGGAGGATGAATGCGAGGAAACGAATCCAATGCAAGAACTGGTGAGGTCTGCACAGTGAATTATGACGAGGGGTCGTGTAGAATATTTTGTACGGAAAAGAAAGATAATATAAAGCTTCTTTCAATACACATTGAATCAAGTTACTAAGTTGTCGTAAAAAGTTGTGTGTAATAATAATTTCGCTACGCCATTCCACGCTATTCCCTCTAAACCTTTCCTCTCCTGTGGCAGAGATACCAAGGGTATCTTCCAGTGGGAATCCGTGCATTGAAGAATCAGCCAGGATAAGGCGGGTCTAGAATTCCCTTCAGCTCAGATATCTGTTATTATGAAGAGGCTAAATGTCTATGAGCAACATAGCTTGGGAAACATCTATGGTGAAGACTTGGGAATGCGTGAGCATCAGTCATCTCGAAATCTGAAGGAACAAAGATTTAGCAATCTCCTGGAATTTTCCAAGACAAGCGTGAAAAGCAGTCGGTTCAGTGTCTGAGCAGATGCTGAAGATTCAGAGGACCGTCTCTCCATAAAACTGATGAATATTTATGTATATCTTTGAGTCAGCCCCCGTTTGGTTGACTCGAAATTGGCATCATTTCTTGCTATTGCCGTGGTTGGTGTTGTTGTTGTTACCGTTCGCGAATGACGTTTCCGGCAACTCCGCCGTCTTCAGACCCGTTTTATCCCTTTAAGTGTTTGAGATTTGCATATGTTCAAATATTCCCCACTAATGGTTAAACCAACTGAATGGGGATTGTGCCAAAATACAAATCTTCACAATGAAGTGGTATTTGAGCATCCGCAGAAATGTTTCGTGGTATAATGTTGCAATGGATTATCATACTGAGCGCTTGTGCGCTTACCTTCTCATGAAATCCAGCGTTCAAATGCTCTTTGAAAAATTTTTTGCTTGGGATATGACGCTTCAACCGATCAGATTTCCCGATATCATAGTGTTTGTGTCAGAACCCTCTCGGTTTTTGGTCGTCAATCAAAGATCGGTTGCCTCTTTCACTTTTGAGAGGTGCAAAATTTCTCAGAGCTCTCCGATAAGTGCTTTCATTGAGTGTCGTTTTCAGGGACAACCTTGTACTCTCTAATCTGAATTTTTTTCTTCTTAATTAAATTTGCTAACACACAACGATCTTACGAAACATCGAAAGCTTGGAAGGGATAACATAGGTCTAGACGTTTTTTCCACTACTTATACATCCTCTTACAGGATTTCCACTTCTAACACCTGTTTCATTTCCTTCTGGCCCGTCGTCCGCAGAAGCTAACGAGCTCATACCTGAGCTCGGTTTCAATCTGGGAAATTTTGAGGGGTTTTCAATAAGCAGAGTTACAAAGTTGTTAATAGCAGAATTCAATGGATACAATAAGGTACAACAAAATGACGGCTAAAATTTCAACGACATATCCTTGACAGCATTCAAAACTTATCAGAGTTGAGCCGCACAGACAGTCCGAAGCCAATCAAGATTCTGTAACGCTGGTCTTCAGCAAATTATTAGAAGACTGAGCAAGAAAAAAAACGGCTTTGAAGAAGTCAATTTTGACTACGTCACTATTATATGGGCTGCATTGTATTCAAGAATTGTGCCATTGACAACCTGTATTGCTTATCAAGAAAGACACTAAAATATCCCTATAAGTCAGCCCTCATTGACAGACCACTGACATGCGTGGCTCAAATAATGATTATCAGGCATATCGAAATTCGAGCAGTGGTCTCAAGAAAATACTCGAAACGAAAGACCAAAATATCTAATGAATGCCATGGTTGGCAGAAAAAATCAGTCCTAAGATTTGCCACGTGGCCTCCTCAGTGGCATCCTGAATGTTTGTAGGATGTGGATTCTACAGCAATCCCGCGATAACAAATCTACAACGTGCCCAATTCTTCACCACAAGCATTCCTTAACATTAGTGCAGCGGAGGGAAGTTTACTGTCTGATGGCCGTAATTCTTGTACGGCAGCAGCGATTTACAACGACAGCGAATTCAGTACCAGTCGGCCGATAACTCGAGAATGATACGCCAATCGAATTCCAAACACGCGTTTTGACAGTTTCATAACGAACTTTTCAAATTACCGATTTTCTATCTGAATTTGATTAACACTTGGAAAACTGTTCTCGTGAGCCGGAGGGAGGCTTTCCTAGACTTGCTTAGTACCGATTCACCGTCCCTAGAGGGGTCTGGTTGGTCGTCGGCAAGTTATACACGGCACCCGTAACTACTGTGTTCTCTGCGCAGATACTAATAGGCCGTGGAAAAGTTCTGTCGTGTGAAAAATGATTTGTACACATGTATTGTGTGAATTTGAGCTCATCAAAAAACTGGTTTCCTTGCGCATCGAATGATATATCAATTGCCCACACAGCTTCCAGAATGAAACTGTCCAAGGAATAAATTCGTCTGCTGCTCTACTTCTACTACAAGTTGGGTGTTAACCCTTCTAAGGCTCATCGACAAATGTGCAAGGCGTATGGCGACGAGATTTGCGATATTCGTACAGCTCAGCGTTCGTTCAAGACATTCCGTGAAGAAGAAGACCAACTGAGTAACAAGTCAAAAGAGGAACGTCCACAAGAAGCGAAGAAGCCGCCAGTCGAACTGAAGAATATCCATAGATGAGTTGCCGGATGTAGGTTGACGAGTTTGATTGTAATCCAATGACAGTTTAGCACATTCTCCAGGAGATTAGAAAACAATGGTTGAAGTCCATACATGAGTCACATGATTTGACAATGAATCGACGGGAAAATTTTCCTGCATTTTGGAAGTACGCAGAATTTTTATTATACAACCTATTATTATTGCAAATTATGCCTCACAGGAATATTTTCTAAAGGAATATTATCTGTTGTGGAGAGTTCGATTCAAAATCTCAATGCAGTGATTGAGAAGAGGTCAATGCTAGGAGTATCCTGCATCTTGCAAATGAGAGAAAGGATCCGAAGTTTCGACGTGCGTCAGAGATCGAAGATTAAAGACGCCGTTCTATACGCCAGGATATCGAAGATAAGGTAGGCAGGACACATGATGCGCTTCAGCGACAACTGATGGACGAGAGCCGTTACGACTGGATTCCTCGGGATATCAAGCGCTCTACAAGAAGAGCACCAACCCAATGCTCCGCTTTCTTCACGAAAGGCATAGAAGAAAGATATGACGTTCAGAGAATTCCTGGAGTAAGGAGGACCGACCAGGCTACTCGTACACGCGACAGGGAAAAATGGAAGTGTTGGTGGAATCCGCTCGAGTCACTCGACGATCAACGAGACGACAGGTGATACGGGTGATTGAAATACAGAGTAGAAAGATGCGCCTTATTCAATCCTTTAGGGATATAGGATTGCATTTGACTCCACTGACACTCTCAGGAGTGATTTGATGAATAGATTTGCGATACAATAACTTATGGGCCCTAGTAATTACTGAAACACTGTTTAAACCTCATGATTATTATTTAAGCCAACATGTCCTGTGGTATGGTATTGAGCTCTTGTACAGCCCAATACACGTGTTTCGACCTTATAATCTCGTCAGTCGAGCAGAACCCTTCGTCTTTTAGTCTTTATCCAACCCTTACGGAAGCCTCTACTCTCTCTATGAAGAAGTAAGTAAACAAGAACGTTTTACACTGTATATCAAGTGATATTATCACCAAACATACATTCTAAAAGACTAAAAGACTAAGACGACTGGTTCTGTCCGACTGACGAGAGTGTATGGTCAAAACACGTGTATCGGGCTGTTTACATGACATATTGGCTCAACTAATAATTATGAGATATATTGAAATTTGAGTGTGGTCTTAAAAAGCACTCAAAATAAAATCATAATACTGTTTTAATCCTCTCACACAAGTCTGGTACCTATTTGTCAGCAACGCAGCCGTATAAAGCTAATGTGACAAGGGTTGCGTATCGGACCCATTAGCTCGTATGTTAATGAGAAATCACTCTCAAACCTTCGCAGTGAAACTTCATGCATGTTACCAAAACTGAAGTGTCGTAATCATGAGGGGGCGTAGGAGCACACTGATGGTGATTCCCTTCAATATGCACGGAAACCTCGTTAGAACAATATTGAAACAGTCAGTCCTCAGTTCATTTGGAGTTATGATAGCTGTGCCAGACTCCTCTAAGATCATCTTAATTCCTCCAATCGAGAAAAAAATTGAGAATGCGTCTGGGAAATTTCTGCGGACGCCTTAGCAGGACTTTTCCAGAGTTTAAAAGAAATTGGAGTCGAAGGGTATTAAACTCTATTCATGGAAAAGACCAGAAGTCCTAGGGATGCACTGGAATTATCTGAGATCCAAGGCATCGAGAATGATAGGCGCTAGGGATTGAATCAAATGGAAAAAGTGTTGAAATCGACACAATACATGACACCGCGTCATTTGAAATAGATTCTATTTTTCTGAAATAGAAAGATTTTTGAAGTTCTAAGAATAGAAAGGATTGGAAAATGGCACAGCTGTAATGTATGTAAACGCTACAAGCTTGAATAAAAGACATTTGAAGTGTCGCAGAGACTCTATGACATAAAAATGTTTTATATGTGCTTTAATAAGTGTTATATGTTTTGATAGACGGTAACACATGTTACATTATCACAAGAGCAGTTTGAAGATTCATTCAAAAAACGACTATCCATATAAGTACAAAAGTAGAAGTGTGGCTCCAGTGGTTGAGATAATTTACACATCCTCAGATCTTAAGTCTTTCGAAGTATCGCGACAGAAAGTAAGTTTAATAAGAATTTTTTGAGGATATCATCTCAATCATTTTCGAAAGTATTATACACCATTCTATCCATAAAAAGTCAGGTTGAATCCGCAATTATTGCCATGTCAGCCGAAAGTTCTCCTTGTGGATTATTCAACTTGAGTGGTGGCTCGAGACTTACTGAAATTTCAAATTTAAACGTATTCAACTGAGTGTACAACTGTTGCAGCACCTACAATTCTGTCGGGCCCGGCCTTACAATGGATGTAACTGCATTGCTTGCTCTATCCCGATACTCACCGTACTGGAACAAGATAAGGATGAGTCTGTAAATGAAGAGTTGTTGGAACTGATTCTGTGTCTGGGCAGCTAAACAGCTCTATCATTTAAACTATTTGATATCTTCGTCAATTCCTGTAATGCACCAGCTTTTCATGCTTTCTCATGGAACTCTTCATGGTGACCGATTAAAAAGCGTTCCTGTCAACATATAGAGAGCATTGTAACGTTCTAAATAATATTTGCCAAGTGTTCTTTTCTCTGGGAGGGTTTCACATAAGATACGACAACAGGGATATAGTCACGCAGAAAACATTATTAACCTAAGGCAGGCATAAAGAGTAGGCACAGTTAAAATCTATGGATCCAGAGCCAGTTTTGGCTTTCTATCGATGGGTGGTCGCTGATGGCACCGACAGAGAAAAAAAAGCCAAAATAATGGCAGGAAAAGCATGGGTTGATGGAATAGTCAGCATACAAGCCACCAGATAGGTAATAGCGTGTTTACCGCTTAGATAAGGTTACGAGTTTTGCTAATGTCTCAAAATCTTTGTATTTGTGTCTAAATATATTATGAAATGATTAGTCCACTGTTGTACATTCCCAGTGAGAGGTGGAAACGAGAACAATGCTCTGGATGCTTCGAATTGACAATGATCAGTGCTGCCTGAGGTAAAATGGAATTTCAAGTGCATCGTACTATTAATCCCAGAGGACGTTTGCGCATTCAATCTAACGTTTCCTCATTTGCATTTAGCCAAATCTATGTCTGATCTTAGAGTAACACATCATTCTATCACGTAAAACTATAAAGCTTACAACTTGCTAACGTTTACGTCGATATCTGAAGAGCACTGAAGACTGCTAGAAAGATTATTCAGCAAAAAAGGTTATCACTGATCTCGGCATTTTCCGTAGTTATTTGAAAAATATTAGCAGTCCATTTCCTCTACTTAGTCATAATAAGATCCTTGAACTAACGAGGTGACAAACAAACAGATTACAAAGGCTTTTACATTAATCACACCCGCCTAATCTGTTTGTCAAAATGTCGTCGGACACTGTGCAGGATGAGTCGTTTTAAGCTTTTATATGAAGTGTGTAGTTTTTTTTTATAGAAAAGTATGATTATGTGGAGAGGGCGGTTTTGGACAGAATATGAACGTGATAGTTATTAAAAATTTGGGAACTCTTCTTTGGTTAAATTTTTTTAAATGAAGTGCGCCTTTGTCGAACTGGTCTCCAGGTGGGAAGACCTTGAAGATTAGCATTTAAATAGATGATTTTGATAGTTTAAGCTCAAAAGGTGGGAAAGTTTTCATTGTGCTGGCTTTCCGTCCACGTTCTTCTCTCAAAGTTTGTCAAACGCAACAAGCAATCTGCAATGTGCCAAAGCTGATATTTTTATGAATGAACAAAATGTTCTGTACAGTTCTGTAATAGCTGTGCAAAGGATCTTGCTAGTGGGTATTGCCATCTTTGATAATTAAATTTACCACCCAGGATAATTTCACCTCTTCATAACCAGACTAGTGGCACTTCTTGGCTTAGACTGATAGCTAGAATGCCAGCGTATTAAACTCTTCGCACTGAAATCACTAAGTAGTACGAGCTAGAAATGGAAAAGTAAACAAACGCATTAGAGAACATTCTGCGGTACACAGTATCTAAGAAGTCCACCGTTCCATTGCACCGGAGGGAACTGACCGCATATTTGACCCATGGATTAACTCACAACGAGTAGATGATGCAAGTCACCGCTTGTCCTATCAGACAAGTTTACCTTCAATTTACCTACGCTGACCTGATGCTGTGCTCGGTTTTCTGGCTAAGAGCTATTCTACAAATGAACGCGCTGTAATGCAGCCCGCTCACGTGGCTCAGTGGTTAGAAGTGCCCTGCGTCGCACACAAAGTCGATGGTTCCACCTCGAGTTTATGGCCCACCAAGACATCCATCTTTCCCAAGTCGGTAAATTGGTACCAGACTGGTCTCGGACTTGTCTGGGACGATAAGCGGCACTGGCTCAATACAGCGGGAGGCCACCGCTAGTCATTGTAAAGGCCAGATATGCATTCAGTCACCTCAGACGAATTTGAAAATGATAATTAACATAAGGCGTATCCCTCAGGAAATGATCAACACCGAGAGCTTTATCCTTTGTCCTTCCATAGTGCAGCCCATATCTGACTACCTACTATTGCACATATTTTCAAGAACAGGCGAAGATTTCTTGGAAATTGACATATTAATTCTATCAATTATAGTATCTGTTCTACAAAAGTAGTTCTGAGATTTTTTTTTTCAAAAAGTTCTCTCAACCGTACCCATCCGCACAATGGGTGAATTCCCACGCAAATGAAGTGGTGAAGAATAACGGCCAGTGATATTTTACGGGATCAGTGGCAAAATTTTCAGATATGAAATAGAAGTTGGTCAGCTTGATTACGAATAAACCAAATTGGCAACACGATTGTGCAAAGAATTTCAACTCTTGTCGACGTAATTTCCGTCTCATTGCCTGAAATTAAGTTTTCTACTACAGAGTTGGAAAATTCTCTTAGTACAAACAATAACAATGAATAAACAGTCGAAAAGCTGTTACCATAATCTGCTTGATACGAATTATAGCTATCGAATCGAAGATGATGATAAGAGCAAAAACGGAGACACCAGTACCGAAATCTAGTACTTTTCCCAAGATTAAACCGCAATAGTTCGGTGAAAACGACCATAGATAACTATCCGAATAAAAACGCCACGTAACATTCATCCACTAAACAATTTTTTACTCTAATAAAATCAATTTCAAATAGATCCATTAATTTAAACTGATATTTGAACTGAATTCATCAAACCTATCAAATTTAAACGATCATATTAAAGCTTATTAAGAACTTCAACCCTCATTGGACGGCAGTTCATCGACTACCCAGCGTGATTCGCAAGCTGCGAGAGACTTTAATTTCTCAAATAGAGTTTATTTCATAGAAGTTTATATGCTACGCTGATACTCCATGATTTTCTCTAGACGCTGTCAGGCTTTTGGTGTGTGTATTATCGTTTATGCGAAGAAATATAGAAGCTGAAAACTGATCTTCTCCTCCCTCTTACACCGCTGTACAAAATCCTTTTTAATCATCAAATTTATTCTCATAATTTCCAAGATTTGATCTACTAATTCGCTATTAAAAATCGAAAGAAGAACCGTCCACAGGTCCTGGACGAACCAAATTGGCGACATGAGCGTAAGACGTGATCTTATTTTTATTGCTACGGTGCACTGAGAAGGCCTTTTCGACGTATTAGAACTGCCGAGTTTCAAGCTTTCGGATAGTTGGTAAATGTCCAAGGTAAGACTTCTGTTAAACAAAAAAGGCCTTCAGATAATCATGTACCTGAAGTTGTTCACGCCGTCCCGAACGGGTCAATATTTCTACGCGAAATCCTTGTGATCTATAGATCATTGCCAACAAAAAAAACCAAGGATTCTTTTTCTTAAAATGACGACTGAAAAAAATGCTTTTTATAGAGTGAATATTTGTTATTTCTAGGACCGGCCGTGACAATTTACCGCGTAGATCCCAGCACTTTTTACACTCAATTCGCTTCCTCGCTTCCATCCTCCACACTAGCCGAGCTAAGGCGTTAATTGATCCCAGGAGAGCTTCGAGGGAGAGGAACAAAACAACGATTTGTTATCAACTTACTTATTTCGCCTGTCGTTCCGTTAATCGTCGAGTGGCTCGAGCGAGCACCAGCAACACTTTCATTTATCCCTATCGTGTGGAAGAGTAGCCCAATGGGACCTCCTCGCTCTAGAAATTCGTTTAGCGTCATATCATTGCTCTAGTTCTTTCGTAAAGAAATTGGACCATCGGGCAGGTGGTCCTCCAGTAGAGCGCTTGATATCCCAAAGAATTTAGTCGGTAACGGCTCTCGCCCGTCGGTTGTCGTTGAAGCGTATCAAGTGTCCAGTCCACCTTATTTTCGATATCCTGGCGTATAGAACAGTGCCTTAGATCTTCGATGTGCACCACATTACTAATCAGCGCACTGCACCCTCCTCCCCCTTTCCCTCTCCTCTTCCCTCAGATCAGCAAAATTGCCTTTTGAACGAGTTTGTTCATCCCAATTCGGGTCACTGGTGAAAGTTGTAATCAGGAAGTCGATAGTATACATCTGACGATGATACCACTGAGGAAGATAAGATCTGCTTACTACAGCACACAGGCAACAACAATCGTACAGCGATTCTTTGTTTTTACATCGATTCAGTTAAGAGGATTCCTATGACCGACTATCCATCAATCTAGACATTGATGTGCAATTCAAAGCTTTTCTTGATGAGGAAAAGACAGTCATGCTAACATGCAGCTTGAATCAACAGCTGACATTTCGACGGCTTTGCTTTCTTTGAAGCCTCAAGAGGTCAAATCAACTACGACCTAATAAGCCAAGTACATCTATAACCCGGAGGGTTTCACGTCGAAGTCCCGTGAATATTTGGCTATCTAGGTGGCTGTCATTCCAACTTTTATAGGCTCTGAAGGAGACGAAACCACTGGATCGTCGGTTATGGGGGTAAACTGTATCATTACAAGCTCGTGCTTTGTCAATGAACTATGGAGAATGCTGGCAATGCTGCTCGAGAAAAAGTACATGATGCTTCCGTTGACAGTAGCAATCGCTTCGAAGTGCAATAGAATGAAAATTTTTGGATCTCAGCATACCTTGCATCCTTCCCGATAACCAATGAAAGAAAAATTCCTTCGAAAAACATATTTCTATGATGTTATTCAGTTCAAAAATCTACGTATTTCACATGAAACTTTTACTACGTAGTACCTGTGAAGTATTGCCAACTTAACGTTGTCAACAATTAGTGCACAGTTTTCCATCTCAGAATCAAATCAGGAAAATTCTATGATATTAACTGTAGTTTACCTTTCAAATACGGTATAAAATGGAGAGCTCCAAGAAACCAAACAAATGCAATCATAATTGAAGTGTTCCTTTGACGTAAAAAGTTTCGGCTCTTCAGTGGCAATGAAATAACGATGACTCTAAAATTTTGGAATTATACAATAAATTCGTAGCATAAATAAGCAATCGGATCTAATTTATTATGCAACTAAACTTCGGGTAGTGCAGCGAAGTACTCATAGGCACTATATGTACAACTCGCGAGTATCTTTTTGTACTTCAAGAAATTGAGCTATTTTAAATTGAAACCCTAAGCACCTAAGTGTTTCTAAATGCCTGGCAGTTACACCGTTCGTTTCAAGTGTTCTCTGAGGATCATGCCCAAATTTCAGTACATCTCATAATTATTATTTGAGCTAACGTGTCATGTGATCTATTAAATGGGCATTTGTACAACTCGACACACGTGCTTCGGCCTTGAGCAGCCTCGTCACTCGGGCAGGCCCTTCGTCTCCAGCTAATCTTCTTAGAAGCCCCTACATGCCCTACATAGAAAGGGCAACGAAGGATATGCCCCACTCAAAGCCAAAACACGTGTATCAGGCTGTACAAGGGCCCATTAACAGACCCACATGACATGTTGGCTCAAATAATAATTATGAGATGCCTGACGATAATTTTTCAGCCATGCTTGTGGCCTGTCATGGGCACTTATACAGTGCAATAGACGTGTTTCGGTTTTTCAATCTCGTCAGTTGCACGGTGCCTTTCCCCAAGCCAATCGCTTTGGGAGAGAACCCCCTTACATAGAGGAACCAGGCAATTGAAATTTGAGCGAGGTCTCAAGAAATCACTCGAAGCGAGTGGTATGATATCTCACATTTAGCAGCCTAAAGCAACCGAGTTAACAACACTGCCTGTTCGGTGCTTATCACTTTACGACGCATGTAAATATTATGTCTGCAGCTCCTCATCACGTCGTCATCAAAAATCCTTGTCATGCATTGCAACTGGCGGGGGCATGTGACACTTTCAGACGAGCTGACACTCAAAAGTGTGGCTTTTTTGGTGGTTTATTTTGATGCACGAGAAATTTAACAAAAGATTTGAACACTCTATGGGGTGCGTTGCTCGCAGAAGCATGTCTTATTGGTAATGTACACTTGGCTGTTGACAAAACCCTCGTTTCGAATTAGACTATCTTGTAGTTGAAAGACTATTTCCGTCGGTGAGAGGGTGCAGCTTTGAGATCGACTAGTAAAGAACCGCAGAAAAGCCTCTGAATGGACACTGTCTATGACACTAGGAAACATTTTTCTCTCCGGTAAAATAATATTTCACTAAAGAGAGTTGTTCGAAATGGTGCGGACATATAATGTGTATTCTTTGCAGTGATTTTACAGAGACTATTATGCTCTATTAGGTGGCGAAGTTTGTTGCAATTAACAAAGTAGCTATTTATTTAAGACAATTTTTCTTGGGCTGTAGAGATATTTAGGTTCCGTCAGATATCGACTGATTTTACAAAGACTTTTAATTGCCAAAACAACCACTCTAGAAAAGGGTAATATTCATAGAAGTTAACCCTTCTTGTCAGTGCTGTAGACTTCCACTACGACAGCAATGCGTGACTTACAGCCAAAAAAGAACCAGTGACTTTCATGCGTCAACTCCATTTCAGTGTTTTTCCTTGAACAAGTCGGTTTTACTTCGCGGCCCGAAATTTTTTTTTCTGCGGTTTTTTGTCCTGTTTGTACGATTTTCTCTAAGCGCTCATATGCTTCTTGTGTCTAGACAAGTCTCGTATGTGACGAAAAAAGCTAGGCGGCTGCACGAATACTTTACAATCATAATCCGAACTTTTACTATTGAGAAGCGGCTAGCCAAGTGAAAAACCACCTAATCTCCAATGATTAAGCGAAAGCACAAAGTTGATAAAAAAATTTATTTTTTTTTTTTTTGGCTGAAGTTTCAACGTGGTTTGCCTTCTTCAGAGCCGATTAGTTCATGCCCAAGTGAAAAATATTAAAAAATCACTTTATAGGGATTATGACTGAAATGGGAGAAAAAATCCATTTCAAGCAATCAAGTCTGTAGGTAAGCGTTGAAATTTTATTGAGGCTAATGAAATTGCAAACTTTTGTATCTATATATGTATGCGCATGTAGCGCAGTGGTTAGAGGTGCTCTGTGCAGTCGCACACGAGGTCAATGGTTTGATCTCGCGCTCATCGCTCGCGAAGCCATCCATCCCTTCAGGGTCGGTAAATTGTTACCGAACTGGTCTCAGACTTATCTGGGAAGACAAGCAGCACTGATTCGGTACAGAGGGAGGCCACCGCGAGTCATTGTAAAGGCCAGATATGCATTCAATCACCTAAAACGAAATTGAAAACTGAAGACGAATGCATGACGCATCCCCAGAGATTGATCAAGGCCAAGAGCTTTACCCCTATCCTTTTTATATGTATGCGTGTTTGCACACTATACATTCAGCCTTATAAATAAACACCAACACACTCTACATGAGCTGCCTTGAGAAATGATGTGCAAAACATCACCTATGATGCAGCGTTAAAATCTTATAGCAATTGAAGAAAAAAGAGTAACATCTAGATATGTGAATTTACTCGAAGTCATCAATTGTGTTGCACAAAAGTTTTTCCTGAAGTCTCCATAATCAATCGATAATTATTAATAGTGGATTCAAAATCCATACTGGGCTGAGAAAAGCTGTCTTCTCAATGTCACTCAAATAGTTGCAATAAATTTCGCCACCAAAAACAATAAAACTGTGCAGAAGCATTTGCGTCAGTCAAAGGACCGATGAGATATAAGCGCACTAGGAGATAATCTTCTAAGCCTGACTGAAAATCGAGAAATATGTGGTTTTCCAAACAAAACGTCGTCGTCAATGTGTTGAGTACCAGGGTAAATATTCAGATCCGTTGCTGTTCAATCGTCGTAATGCTTTCTCCATAGTATTACGGGCCCGCGTAAATAGTACTTGCGATTACAATATAATTTATATCAAAACAAATGGAACTGTTCTTATTTAACCGCTCTAGCGGTGATAAGATTTCATATATACCCAGTAACGAAGCGTGATGTGCAACTTTCGCGTCAGGCAGGACTAGAACCCGCACTCTACTATTTCTGCGAGCGCGTGCTCTATCCGTTACACTATATGGGGCGTCAGTATTGTAACGGATAGAGCACGTGCTCCCGGAAAGAGTGGGGTGGGTGTCCTAGTCCCGCTTGACGCGATAGTTTGCACATCACTTTTCATTACTGTGTATACAGCAAAACAGTTTTTAGACCTGTTTATTGAAGAGATCAGATGCGAATAGACGCTCACGTCCCAAATAGCCACCATGAAACCACCAATTAGTTTGCCAATTGATGATGTACTTGAGAATTCGGACTGTCTAAAGAAGTGTGAGTATAGATTTTTGACAGATACTAAAAACGTGAAATTCATTACCGTGTAGTTATCAAAAAGGTACACAATAAGTTTAATCTGTAAAGTTCAGGAACGCAGACTAAGAAGTGCATTCTGTTAGGCTTCATGAGAAAATTCTAATTATCTTCAGTCAACATTTAGATCCTTGAATATTATATTAATTCATCTTAAAATGCCTCATTACAAGAGCATAATAAAGCTGTTGAAAAGTAAAGTCATACTATTTATATAATTGCAAAATCACGGAATTGAAAAGAACTTACAAAATAATCATTGGTGTACAGTAGAATAAGAAAAATGAAAGTGCTATGAAATTAGCGACAGAATGAGAAAAGCAGAGCTGCTGGAACGACAGTGCCATCCTTCCTCCTTTGATGAGTATAAACATTGCAATGCCGTTACTAAGTAGACCCAGCACACCAAGCTGAAAATAACAAGAATGGTACAAAGGCGTCCTTTGATGTGAAGGTGTTTAAACCATTGGCCCCACGTTGATTTTACGCGCGGCAGGCGGCGGGATCGCGCGGAAAGCGCAGCGCGTTGCGTTGCGTTGCGTCAATAGAAAAAAACCTCTTCTCTAGTAAATGGCGAAGCTTGATAGACCAGACCTCAATAAGATTATTCCTGATAGAATTGTGCCAGACCAATCACAAAGACAATGAAATGCTCGTCAAAATGATACTTGGTATTGCAAGCCGATGCCACTTCTACCCAATAAATTTACGTTTTCATAGGTCCCTCCAAGAGCACTCTATTTCCTCATAACGAAAATGCTCACTTAGAATTGAATTTTCATTATGCATAACAAAAAAATCCGCTGTGATGATTCAAAAACAATGGACTACGATTGCACAGCGTTATTTTTATTGGCTGTTATACGTAATATGAAGGATATTTCACAAACAAAGCTTATTGAGAAAATCGGCACTAAAGCTATCGAACCGTTACAAAGACATGTTCTAAAAAAACATACAAGTGTAAGCAAATCTGTATAACAGTTGAAATGTGTTCATTTCTAGAAGGATGTGGTTTCTTCTTGAAACATAGGAGATTTGTCGATAGCTCAGAGTTTTTTGCAATAATAAAACCTGTAGAGGAATTGCTATCGTGATATTCCATCACTCAGTAGTGATAACATCTACTTGTAACCTGAATTTATCATAGCTCTTCCCACATTTCCATGAGTGCGCGTGCCATTGAAATTCCTGGCGCGCGGCGATGCGAGCAGTGTTACGTATACGTACCATAAAGGACTCAAGAAGTCCGAAGCTGCAGATGCGTTCATGTTTTCCATGGTTTTTAACAGGTTTTGCCATAAGTTGCAGTGAGTGTACATGTAGAGAGCTAACAAAAGTACCTAGCCCTCAGCAGTAATATAATAGAATTACGCTTTAGTGGTGTTTGAAGCACTTGATTTTGAGGAAGATGACGACTTCATTTTCTTAAAGAGAACTAGTGCAGAAAGATAATGTTCGATGTGCTCAACGTAACAAAAAAATTGACTCAAAAGAGCACTAATTGATTCACACTCAGTTCATGAGCAGTTAGATAGAGATAGGAAAATAAAAGTAACATAGGCCACATTAGGGCCCGTTGAAGAAGCTAATGAAAATTAACACCTAAAAATCTTTGCTCACCATTTTTTTCAGTGATCTCCCGTGGGATTCGTTATGCAACAGAGACGTGGGCCGATACTGATGCGCGTCAAGAGCTCTGCAGATCACTAACTAGAGCTTTTCAACGACATCTTCAGATATTTAACGAAGTTCACAACGTTCGGCTGGATCTCCTGAGATCTGAGATCTTCCAAAATCTAATCAGCACTTACAACGCCCTGCCGCAATGCGCAACTCGGATCCTCAAGGTCTGATTCACTTTCGGGATTCGGTTAAATAGATATCGTTGGTGAAGCTCACAATGGCTGCTCACAAAATAAGCGAACCGACGACATATGGACGAAAACAACATTATGGTAAACTTCAAGAGAATGGAAGTTTCCTCAAGGGCAATTATTCATACGATGAGCGTAGATGTTCATGACTTTTGTCAAGCGTCTGCATCCCTAAAAAGGGAAAGATATAGGAATGTGCCTAGCCGATGGCACCATTTCCGAAGCAGAGCATCTCCATAGACGACGATTGCACAAGAAAAAACGAGAGGAAATTGTGTGAGGTTCAACTAAAAGTGAGAATGGGTCGTCGAAGTCATTAAGTAGGCAAGAAAATGCTTCTGCCCCAAACTGCTAAAATAACGACCAGACAATAATTGAATGAAACTTACAAACACGTAGCTTCATAAATTTTGAGTTATTACACCAGATTTCGGTCGTTCTCTGATAGCATGCTTACTTTATAGAAATCTAAATCGTTGTTCCTCATAAATAGGTGGATGATAATTGAGTGAGACATATATTGATCAAAAATGGACGTACACTAATCAAAAAAATATGTAGGTAATCCCATCAATGTTGAATAACTACAACAGATTTTGATGTCCAAAGATCGCATATAATTTGTAGTGAACAATGATGTTACCGAATGTTTCAGCAAATTCAATGTGTGTTGCGAGTAACAGAATGATTGCAAGAGAATGACTAGTCAAGAAAAGCTTTTGACAATTCCTTCAAAGATTGGTCATATGCTCGTCTTCATTTCTAACCTTGCTGAGAATTAACTGCATGCACGTTTGGCTTGTGTAACAACTTGCTGTTGCCTGCTTATGACTCTCTTCGGTATTCTAATCGTATCAAGCTATTCGACTGATATTTCGACCTAGGTGAATGGCGGTCTTGGTCACTCGAGGATGTCACATCAAACTGATACGCACTAACACTGAACATCAACTGACTCTAGCGAGCCATTCTATAGGTCAGATATGCATACATTCACATCATTCAGTGATGCTTACTGAGGCAAAATTTAGTGAACATCTTTTGAGATCTTTTTATGCCGGCAGTTTTATTATTTAGCTTTTTGAACTAGGAATTTGAGTAGAAAGAGATTTGGCTGGGTCAAATGTAAGTTGAGGTTTATTCGATGCAGGACCGCTACAGATTGTTCGAATAGAAACCTTCTACTGTTATTTAATGCTTCAAACACAAAAACGTTTCCCCTGTAATTTTGTTATTCAGCAGTCTATTTCCACTAATTATTCTATTTGAAGAAGAAGAATGACAAAAACTTCTAATCTATGATGAATATTATCAGCTTCAAAACACGTGTGTCGGGCTCTATAAATCAGCTCATTTAACAGACCATATGGCAGGTTGGCTCAAAAAGGATCATCTGACATATAAGCTCTTTTCTATAATTTCTCTGCTCAGGCTTTTTCGAAATTTACTGTGGTGATTATTGTAAAAGATTGGAAAAAAACGTCTCTTTTGAACTCGTTTGAGACGATGTTAATGTTAATCTTTTGAAGCCTGAAGAACCTGATAACAGGCTTATTGAAGAGAATAGTATAAGTGTCCCTCTTGTTTTTCCTATGGGCAAAAATAATTCCACACGGTATCCTCCATTTTTAAAACTTACTAAGCACAAAATTCTAAAAAAAACGAAAGAGCTTTGACCTTCTGGAACTTTCCTACACAAGATTGACAATTACGAAAATGAAACCTACAATGAGGGACCTCATGGTGTTTCTGTGGAAGTATTCATAATTGTTCAGTTGCTCTAGCTTTCAATGAAATACGAGCTTCGACGCAAGAAAAGGTGAAAAAGTAAATTCTTATTCCAAGTAGTTTTAGAGCAGGTGCACTTGCATCTTGAGTAAGATTCGACCAGAAGAAGATTCCACGTTTTTTGCTGCAGATAATGAAGCTTAGTTTGAGATGCGTTTATTTAAAGTTGGCCGCTGCAGTATCTTCACAGCACATGTTCCAAAAGCAGTGTGCATTGCTCAGAATGCGTGAATCTGGAGGATTATGATCGAGTTGATGGTAGCAGGCGTATCATAGAGCTTATTAGTAGCGAACAAACACGAGTCAGAAGGTACCGCCTGTTTATTTTTAGAAGTGAATAGAGTCAAAATTAGGATTGTTACCTCCGTTTCCTTGTTCTAACCCACTTATATAAATTGACTCGAACTTCCCGTATACGCTTATTTGATTATATAGGCGTCTTTGTTTATGTATACGCTTGAGTCTTAGACGGTAAAATGCGACATTCAACTAGAAAGTACACATGAGAGAGTGGGAAGTATTCTCTACGAAGAGGCTAAGTGACCACATTGATAAATTTGATAATGTACCTACAGATATTCACCGAGTCACTTAGTCTACTGAGGACACATAGATTCTGAGTAACATTATGAGTGACTTTACCAGGCTCAGCAAGACTAAGACATATCGCCATCTAAACGCTTCTTGAGACAGCGAAAAAGCTTGATCAATCTCCTCATTAGTGGGAACCTACGTGAGACCTATTTTCTTTCCCATGGAGATTGTTTTAATTGCATTTGATAGTGCAGGGTTTAGTCATAAGAGTGTTGTCACCTTGATCCCTTTAGATCCATTTTCATCGCCATATTCTGTAACTACTTATCATATGAATAAAAGAACAACGTTCACAAATAAATGTGTGAACTATGAATTTATGATCTTATGTCTGCTATATGATTAGAAGGGCATCAGCTTCAATACACGACAGTTTTTTCATTCCCGTTTGTTTCTTTTTTCACTTTTCTACTCTCTAAAAAGTGCATATGTAGAATACTGCGCTAACTGAACAGTTCTCGTTTTTCCAAATTGGTGATGTGATAAAGAATTTTTCACTCACCCGATATTAGCAGTGAGTATTACTGTAAAGTAGGCACATGTCACAAAACTTGTAAAGTGCACCAAAATCAGGCGTGCCCTTTGGCTGGGCCTCGAATTGTGGATAACTTAAGTTCTCTATTTTCCAGCGGCGATGACTAGAGCGCACAAGTGATAGCCATTTGGCGTGGTCTTAGAAAAACACTCAAAACAAAGGTATAATATATATTTTGAAATATATAGCCAAGATCATCGAGTGTACAAACTGCCGATCTACTGATTTTCACTTGACGGCGGTGTAAATCGTTCGTCGTTGCCTACTCTCAGTGGAGTCCATGCGTTAGCTACATATTCGTGTATTCAGCCTCATGTCTGAGATGTTCTATGCTGTCGAATGCATTGTATACCTCAAAGCATTGAACCATTCCTAGTGCGCTCTCCTCTATGCCCCTTGTAATGTTAATTAGTGGCCCACTTCCCAATGGAACTCTGCTGCATCTATGTACTTAAATTCCTGAATCCTTGACGTACACTTAAGAGATAAATCAGCTCTGAGCCGAAGGTTTAATCTTTCTCACAAAGCGGTGGGTACCGGTACTCTCCCACAACATTATCATCGGTTCCTTTAGTGCTCAACTTATCGTGACATTGTCTACAAAGTATTGAATCAAAGTTTTCGCAATGAGATAGAATTACGGAGCCTACTACCTTCCATGAGGTATATTTGAAATTATGTAGCTTGTCATTTGCAGATTCACTATAATTAACTAAAGATTCCACTAAAGAAAAAGTGTAGGCCAGTGTCATTTCAAAAAATGATCAAGTATTCCGTTGATCTTTGGGCACCAACTGATATCTTTATAGAGAATTAGCGAATCGGACAATTATGGCAAATTATGTCAAACATTGCCATTTTCGACAATTTCTGATCAATGGTCGCTTAAACATCAAAATTTTACATCGGAAAATATCGTGAAATCTGGAGAATTTCCTGGACCTTTACTTGTACACGACCCGCCATAGCATCTACTTGGCGATTCACAGCACCTCCTACAAACATTTCGCTCCTTCACATTGATCGTCTCGAAAATCTTTGAACATTTTGTGTGTTGTTCTGACTGCTGCTCAAAAACTCCGTCTTCATTATACATACTGTAAAGTGGTGCACAAGTCCAATTTATTTAGAACATTGAAGGTAGCTCAGCTGAGGCGGTCCCATGTAATTGTAGTAATGCCTCTGAACTGGGACTCAGTAGCATTCACAGAAACGCAGAGATTCTAAATTTATTCTCTCTGCGACTGACGTGTGAAAATGATAAACGAAAAGACGTGATAATACGGTCACAACACCCTTTCGTTCTCTCATAAATCACCGAATATTTGAGTTTTTTTTTTTACTTATCACGCTTACCGAACCAACAGGGATTATAATCGAGTATTCTTATATTGCAATAATAATGTTGAAAAGACCTAAGAGAATGAAGGAATTAGTTCCTTTTAGATTTGTGAATTGAAAACAAGACTTCAAGTAGAGAAGAGCAGCAGTAGGAGTCGAATTTGTAAAGGGATCAGTCAGATCATTCTCAGTGCTCTCATAGAGCGAATCACTCAGATTACGAAGATACTAGCTTATTTATTAGGTCTGCACAGAAGTTTTGGTACTAGAGCAACAGACGCCAAATTCATTAACCAGAAGCAGTTAATACTGTTTAAAACATTGTTCAAAGGATGCGCCATCAGCCTGAACACATTTCTGCCATCTCTCAGGCAACAAACCAATACCTTTGATCAATAACCAATAGGCTTAAAATATTTATCAGACTATATTGTTGAGATAGGTCTCAAAAACAGCAAAGAGAATGGTGTTTTATAGTTATTAGCTCCTCATATTCACTTTACATTGCCGAATAAATTCTACTACGAAGGTGAAACACTGAGCTAACTACTTCGAGCGCGAAACGTGATATTCTCTCCATTGTTACGGCCTATTAAGAAGATTTTACTAACTTATTGTTTGAATCGCCTCTTTTCAACTGATCGAATAATCACCATAAGTCCAGTGAAAAGCCAAGTGCAGAACATAGCCAGCAAAAATTACGCGACGGATGTTAAACATACTACTATATTTGCTGCCACAGCGTAATAAGGCCTCATAAAAACCAAGTAGAGTGCTTATTTGCCGTTTTTTAAACTATCGAATGACCACCAAACGTCGCAAAAGCTCTGCCCGACGAGAAATCCGTGGAAGTACGCGTGCTTTCCACGGAATGCATTCCGTCTCTATTTAAGATTTTAAGATAGTACTCACATAAAAACGTCAAGTAGTTTGAGCAAATGTTGTACTTCTTGAAAAGCAAGCAATATAAAGCCTTCTCCTTGTTGCACTTTGAACAATACAGATGTTAATGGCTGAAAAGCCCCATCATATCTACAAAATGTATCTGTAGTGCTGGCCTTTAACAGCTGATAATCAAACTTCAAGTATTTTGCCACCTTTAATATGATCCCCATAACTAGTTCGACCAAAGAAAAAACAGATTAACGACAAACTTTGAACGAGGACGGTAAGCGACCAAATTCTATGACATGTGAAACTCAATACAGGAAGGTCGCCTGTCCGATATCCAGGCATCATGATATCTCAGAGTTGAAAATACTTCACGCATCTAACGCGACGGAGGTGTGCGCAATGGTTAAAGGTGCCCTTCAACACAGAGATAGACGTTGGTTGAAATTTTGCAGGATTGAACTTTTGTTTCTTCCTAGCATATCCTCGTTTTTCGATGTTGTTGCACCGAGTATCTTGTGCTTTCGGGGACTATCAGTAAAAACTCAAGCTCCTCGGCGCAACAACGTTGAAAAAGGAGTGTCGTTGGTTAAATTCCGCTCTCGGGATCTCTATACATTCCACCTTTTCGAAAACGGCAAATTGGTACTGAACTTTCTTGGAAGGAGTTCATTGTTTACATGATAATCGGTAGCCTTCGCAATCTGAAAGTCAGGTGCTCGCTGCATTACCTGTCGCAATGGTTAATGCAGTCGAACGCGCTCCGTATTCTTTAGGATTCGATTAATCGCGAGAGCTTCATTTTGTGCCATAGTAGTGTACGAAACGGTTAGCGCAATGGTAATAATTCCAGCAGAAGGCTAGGCCCTAATTTGGCTCCATCACTGGCTATGAAGCCTCTCGATCGAATCGATGAGTTACCATTAGAATAGTTTGGAATCAGTTCATTCCCACCTCTTTATGAGGATTGCTATAATGCGGCTACGTCAGCATTCAAGGCAGAATAGATATGACCAGCAGTCGTCAACGTTCATAAAGGAGGTTGAATTCAATCTCACACGGAGGCCGAAACCACATGCAAAAGGTGTTTGAAGCCATTGTGGATGATGGATGAGAAAGAAACAAATCGAATCAAATCAAATCAAATCGAATGGTGAGATGCGCATAGGATGACACTTGTGATAGTGGATTAGGTAGTCATCATAATAAATATTAATCATCGGACTAATAGCCCAATAGATGTTGAAGAATAGGCTTTTCCCTCATACGGTGCTTAATTGCAGTTAATCGTGCGGATTCTAAGAATTCTTGCATTAGATTCGCTTACTCACATTCATCCTCCACAAATATTCCCCACGCTTTTTATGCGCCACTCGACTGTTGGTTAAGGATTTCGTCTTTTCTAAGAGTGTCATGAAATGCTAATAACGATGATTCTCCTCGGAATCTTGGAAATACTCGAGCCATAGCGTTTGTAGGCGTTCAAATGAATGACTACAAGAGAGTGTCGGGAGAATAAGTCGAACCAACGCCATGATTATCTTCTTGCTTCCTGATCGACTGTATTACTATCCACTGCGCTACTACGCTCTCACCTAATACGATGCCAAAATTATTCATATTCACGACCTCTTCTATACATGTCTACTAGCAGACTTTTTGGCGGTAAACTAGAGTGAATGCTATTCTCGATAGCTCACTTTTCTTCAAAAAGAATCTCTCTAAAGTGTTCCCAAGCAGTTTAAAGGATAGAAAAAAACAGGGTATGAAAAATATCGAGAGTACTTACCCCGCCGACAATAGATATTCCAATGATGTCGTCTGTAGTATAACTTGTCATATTTTACTTGTTTTCTATGCTTGATTGCCTTATCACTGCACTGACTAGCGCAGATTTAATTCTGGAAAAGTAAATATGAGAAATTTCTGAAAATAAAATGGTTTCGCTAGAATATGTTCTAGACACGGTGCTGAGAGAAAATGAAAAAAGGCCTCAGAATAAAAATTGACCAAAGTCAGACTCAAATGATTGAATGGCCTTTATAGACAATCAGTTATGAATAGACCGAATCGGAGAGATGTTACCGCCTATCGAAGGACTCTGAAAGTTTTCCTCACACCATGGATGTAAATGGGCGGAGCTCGGCAGAAGTTTTTTTTTATACGATTTCATGTTATAGGTCATTTTATTTCGTTCTATAATGAACTCACAACAAGTGAACCATAAACTACCATCAGAAAATATGCCTTTGGCGTATAAAATAATTGAAAGGATGCTTTCGATGGCGTACTTGGAATTGAATGTAATATAATCACAATTATATAGTAGAATAAAGATCATGACAACTGATTCTCATCATTGTGGGGGTTCAACTCTTAATAGAGCCGTCTCATAGTTCCCCCCACACAACTACTCTATATGAATTATTCTATTTTAAATCGGGTCAGTGCTAAAAGGCTGGCTGTAATCTCTTGAAGAATGTTTTAGTAGGTTTAGCCAGGGGTAGAGTACTAAAATGTTAGCAGGATACTAAGAAACTAGACCAGGATACTAACAGTAAGACTGGCCATCTTGATCAAAGCTCAAGTCCTATGCTTGGAAAGAGCGTTTTTGGTTTTCTAGGATGAGAAGAGTATGGTGTTTTACGAACTGCTTGACAACAAGCAGTCAATGATTTCTGACGCTTACGGGGAACAACTCTGTAACCTGGCTTTAGTAGTGCGAGAGAAGCCTCCGAAGCAACTCAATGGCGCTCTTCTTCTGTATAGCGCTCGAACACATTTTACAAGTCATCATGCTTTGAAAGGACTGAGCTTGACCACACTGCACATCCACACTATAACTCTGATATTGCTCCATCGGATAATAATCTTTTGTGTGCTCAATGATAATATCAGCGGGTGAAATAATCACAAGACTACAACAAGATAAAAAAAGACTTTAGCAACTGCTTTGATCACCGGCGCCATTCAGTCTAAGAAGTAGGTAACTAATCTTTGCCGAGCATGTGCTTGTATATCCATAGTCATGATGATGGCTATGTGATTGAACAGTAATCATTCTGAATAAATAGCAAGTGAATTGACAAGAGTGTTGCAGTGTCCATGCAAAGTCAAAGAATGTGAATTTGTGAACTCATGCAATATTGGTCTCAAATAATCTGATCACTATTGGCTGTGATGCTCGTCGCTGTGCGAGGCTGATCCCCAGTCCTCAGTACTCTGCGACAGTCATCAGCGAACGCCTTATGGAATGCCATAAACTGGCTATCCTTGAGATTGCAAGGAAACGTGCTAAACAAATTTTTTTACGACGTTCAAGAAGATGACGGAAAACGAATGGATGCTTGGAGTCTGGAAGCCTCACAGTGGAAAAAAAAACACTGTGAGACAGAGCAAATGCAGTGATCACCTGCTACCTGTGAACTACGGAATATGTATTGGGATGAATTTGCACAAAAAAGATTGGGAAAGAATTACGCTAAAATACATGTTTAGAGTGGTCGAATCAATCTTAGACTATCATAGACTCGTCAGTCGGGCAGGCCTTTCGCTTTTAGCCAATCCTCTCGAGGGCCCGTACTTCTCTATAGAAGAGTTAGGCGACGACGAACAATTTACACATCAGCCTCGTCAAGTGAAGAATCACAAAATTGGCCGAAAGAGAAGTTATAACATTAGAACAACATCTGCCAAGAAAAATCGAGTGTTGACAAATGCGATCTTGTGATTGTTCACTTGACGGCTATTGTATAAATCTTTCGTCGTCGCCTACCTCTCTTATAGGCGGAGTGCGGGACCCCGAGTGGATGGCTAGAAACGAAGGGCTTGCCCGACTGGCGAGGCTGCAAGGCCGAAACACGTGTATCGAACTGTACAATAACAGACCACTTGACATGTTGGCTCATTTGATAATTACGACATATAGTGAAATTTGAACTTGGTTTGAATAATGTTTTCGAAATAGAAGGTGCACTATAGAAAACATTTCTTTACGTCTTACCACACCACAATGCAGTGTTGCATCAAAAAGAATTCAGCTATTAAATTCAAGGACTTACTTATTTCCACTTTACCATGCGCTCTCCGTGCACCGATTTCTGTTGCCGTCCCGAATGCGTAGAGAGGCGGCTATGAATTTGTCGTGAGCGTGATTCGAGAGACGCGCAATTAAGCGCTGTAGGCATGACTAATCTTTTTGCTGCTAAAGCGTACTAAACGGCTTTTCAGAAACCAAGCACACTACCAATTTTTTTTAGACAGAAATGGTTCTGAAACAAAACTGATTCAAGGCATCGACTGTTCTACACCTCGCAATAATCATTCAATATAAATTTTCCAAAATGTTTGAAGCCTTACCCGAGGTTGGACGCCAGGGCTACACGCGCGTGTTTTGGAGATCTCGCTCCCCTCGTCAGTACTCACGTGCCACATCAAACCCTGCATAGTAGCAAGGAGGGAGGCGTATGTGGTGACGGTACAGTGTACAATAACACTGTGCCATCACCACTTCTCAGTCGATGGATCTCGGTTGGTAGGACAGAATTGATTCATGGCATCGACAGCTTTTAACCTCTCAATAAACATTCAGTATAATTTTTAAAATTGTTTGAAGGCTTTCAAAAGTCCTGCCGAGGTTGTTAGGTAGGGACCTTGGCCATATACGACCGTATTTGTGCATACGTGGTGACTCGTTTAGCACTGGATTCACTCATACCTTCCATTAAGTGAAATAAATGCATACACATGGTGCTCAGTGGGTAAATACCTCTATATTTGAAAAGTTAACTACACTTATTATCATAGAATTTCCCTGATTTGATTATGAGATGGAAAACTGTGCACTAATTGCCGACAACGTTAAGTTGGCAATACTTCATTGATACGGCATAGTAAAAGTTTTATGCGAAATAAGTGCAAGACATTTAAACCAAATATCACACCATAAAAAAATATGTTTTTCAAAGGAATGTTTCTTGTTCATTGGTTACTGGGAAGGAAGTAAAGTATGCTGAGATCCAGAAATTTTTATTCTATTGCACTTCAAAGCGATTGTTACTGTCGACGGAAGCATCATGCACTTTTTCACGAGCAGCATTGCCAGCATTCTCCACAGTTCATTGGCAAAGCTCGAGCTTATAATGGTACAGTTTTGCGTCAGCAGCCGACATTCCGGTGGTTTTGCTTCCTTCAGGGCATAGAACAGTCAAAATTACAGCGACCTAGACAGACAGCCAAATATTCTCGGGACTTCGGCGTGAAATCTAGATGTACTAGGCTTAGTAGGTCGCACTTGATTTGACCTCTTGAGACTTCAAGAAAGCAAAGCCGTCGAAATGTCAGCTCTTGATCCAAGGTGTATGTTAGCAACATTGTCTTTTCCTCATCAAGAAAAGCTTTGGATTGTACATCAACGAAACGGAGAAAATCTCAGAAAAAAAACGATACTTCTCGTGAAAACGCGCAGCACGTGTCAAATACAACGTAACTCTCCTGCTACAGCGCTAAATAGAAACTTTTCTAAAGCCAAGTATATTCCAAACTCTCCGGGATTTGCGTTATTCAATGGTCATAAATAGAATGAGGGAAATGCTTTGCTCAGCAAAATATAAACTCGATATTATCAAGAACGCCGCTGGTGGGAAATATTAAATTGCTTTGAAATTTGCAGAACTGTAAGGAGGATTTCTTGAAAAGCAATTATATTCTTATACTCTTCGAAATGTACACCATTTGTTAGTTTGGAAAAACAATTTAATCCAGAGAATTATGAAAATGACAATAATGATAAAAAAACGCGGTGCATGTGAAACTTAATTTAATTTTGAATGTTGGAGCAAAGTAAAAAGGGCCTTTCAAGGAAGTGTATATAGCGGTTCCCCGACTGAGTTCTGAGTGATTACTGAAAGTGCAACAGAGAGTGTTAGTCTAGCAAAAAAATTCCTCTCTAAACATTCGTGCCAAATGACAAAAAATAATCGTTGTTGTTTTTTAGATGACTTCTTTCCTTAACTTGGCCTTCTGACAGCATTGGTGGGGGTGTTCGAATCACACGGTGAATCTGAGGTCTGCAAGATTGAATAGAAGAGATGAATCGCAATTATTATGCGTCAGGCGTTCTTTTCTTGATGTCGTTCGATTGCGTTTCTGTGACAAAATTCTCTCAGAGTGTAAACAACTCTAATCTACTCATCTAACTAGCGCATCTTAACAAACTTAGATTTACTTTTTGCTTCACCTTCAGTGTTAATGGCCAACTCAGCCTCTGAAGTATTTATCAGTATATTTGACGGAATGCAAGCTAATTGATGGAGCTCATTTTGCACAACATTTATGTTAAGCTGAATCAAATCAGAGTCAAAATGCTACAATGAATTTCCCAGTGCCACCTACAATTGTTTGGGGTACGGTAACTCGGACGAATAACAATATGGCCTAAGAAGCCTTTGTCCTGTATTTTTCTGTAGTGCAGCCTTCGTGCGCCGTTCTCAACGAGAGAAGCGCGTCAAAGATCTCTGTGTTGCTTTGTACATTCGCTAGAACGCCTTAGCATCATAACCTATTTTGCTCAAGACGTTCCAAATACGTAGTCTGAGTGTGAAATCTCAAAAATAAACAGCTTGAAACTTGAACTATAATTCGATGACATGCGTGGCTCAAAAATTAATATTTGGCATATAATTCGATTGTTCGGAAAATATTCGTACTGGCCAAAAAATAGTTAGATCGAGTGGTATTTGACAGTGATCTCGTTCAGGTCACCATTCATGTGCGATTCGTTGTTGTTACTAAATTTATACAAATGAAAATGTATTTACCACGTGTGAATGACAGAAATCGTAAAACAGAAATAGTGTGTTCGGATGAGAGGAGGTATATTTTTAAATGTGCAAATGTGATGTGGCATAACAGATTTGGAGAGGTCTCCTTCTCTCTGAAACCTCCACTTATGGTGTTGTTCTTCTCTACACAGAGCCTTTTTTATCTATAATATCTAAGAGAGAAAATATAATGCAATAACTTTTATTTATTGCCCAGTCCTTCCTCATGGCATGGCATGATGCAAATGAACGTCTAAATAGCGAATAACTTTTGAGGGCCAAGCGCTAACCACTGCACTGGCCGAGGTCCTTGCCTTAGCTTTATATATTATTAGAATTTGTCATCATTATCATACATCATTAAACGTGATTTGTGTTCCTTTTAAATACACATTTCCCAAATCAAGGCTTTTCCAAAGTCTCTCCGGCGAAGAAATTTGGTGCTGAGATGAGTTATAGGAGACACAAAAATCGTTAAAAGACAATATTTAACAATATTCCGCTCTAAATAAACAGCGTCTTTAGTTTTCCATAAAAGTAGAAGCTTGTGCATAACATCAACGGATTATCTGCTTAATTGCAGATGCCAGCTCTATTTATGCGTTTTCCACAGCACAACGACTATGGATTCTGTTTACCCATCGACACCTCTTGCAAATACTCTTACTTCTCTGCGCGACATGCATTGAGCACAAGTTGGTTTTGCTTTATTACATTCCCTCTAGAAGTCAACTCTTGATAACTGATGTGCTTGCCAACCCGAGGGTGCAATAGATTTGAAGAAAAAGTTCCTTAACACGCGCTGAAAATTCAAAGTTCAAACGTAAATTCAGAAATAACCAATAATTTCTCATTAAAATGAAGACCATCACTATTCACGATCTTTTGCCAATGATCTGCAAGCTTTCAGATCTGCTCGAAATACCATTCCTTGAGATTTGAATAAGAGAACTTGTGACGTGCCTCTTTGAACTTGACCAAATGTCTCAAATCGGCGTCCACGAAGGAAATGTTTCATCGAGAGTCCATAATCAGACGGCGCAACATCTGGACTATAGACGGAGTGCGGCAAGACCTCGACTCCCTCCGGTTCATCATACTTTTCCTTAGCTTCTTTGCGACTAAAATCTGATGTGCTATAACTAGCATTGCCGTGGAAATTTTTTATGGAACTATTCCTGAGATATTCCAGTGTTTCTAGCAGACATAAAATATTTTTAAGAGAATGGAGTGGTAAGCAAAAGTCTGACTTCAGACGTGAGTTAAATCCGGGTTTCATCCATACCGTGGACAAGTGCTCCCATTACTTCACCGAGGCCATCACTTACTCATCACTCATTCCTCAACATCTTTTTATCATTAGCTATCGGGCCACCAATCATTAACAGATTTGATAGCGTAAGCAATATCGCTTTATGAACCCAGTAAAGCTAATAGCCATTGTGCTTATATATTTCCAAAATTCCTTATGTTTTTACTGCTTTTTCGCAGTGATGTGGTGTTTTAAAATTCCCTAAGAGACGACTGTTTTTGAGTGGGGTCTGTGAAAAGGAGGCCAATAAGAGGTGTGATTCATTTTACCAGCCACAAGCTCGACTGCTAGTCACTGCAATATCAGGAAATTCTGTTACCTGACTTGCGGTGGTTTATTATCCGGCGTCGATTCCCCTATAAAGGAGTGTAGTTTCAGAAGATTGGCTAAACCGTAGGACGCTGCACTACTGACGAGTGCTGGAGGACGAATTAGGTACCTGTTCAGCCCTACCAGCTTCACAGACGTCCCAAAACATGTTATATATTTATCAACTATTTCTAAGAGAACTCAAGTAAAAATCAATCCTTTTAGGAATATTTGAAACATCATACCACTGCTAAAAAGCAGTAAAAACATAAGAAATTTTGGAACTACATAAGAACTCAACAAAATACAATGGTTATCAGCTTACTTGGTTCATAAAAATGTATTGCTTACGCGACCAAATCTGTTAATGGCTAATGGCTAATAATTATGATAGAAAGATGTTAAGAGTGAGTGATAAGTGGTGGCCTCGGTGGTGTAGTGGTAGCACGCGTCCCCGATATGGACGAAACTTGGGTTCAACTCCCATCTAAAGTCGAATTCTTGCTTGCCATCCAATTCTCTTAAGAATATTGAAAAATCATAACACTGCAAAAAAGGAGTAAGAACATAAGTAGATATGGAACAAACATAGAATTTGAATTTTTGGCGAGTATTAAAGAACTTTTCCCACTCACTAACGGGGGAGCGCTGGCCAAACGCTTCAAGGTCTAATGATAATTGTATGATCGATATTTATGAATTCATTATTGTTTATGGTATACGTTGGCCACATGACTACAGTTGTGGCATCGTAAAGAAGTAATTGAGTGCTTATTTTGCCTACAAATGAATGAATATGTGACTGATTATCAGCGTAATAAATCTGACTGAATATAAATTGTAATATATGAGGCGACAATCGTACACCCATCGCGTCGATCAACTGCGAGAAATTTATACTTTACAATCTTTGTTACGATAATCAATATCGCTTGATTTTCATCAAGCTATTGTGCTAGAACTCAACAGAATACAATTGAAAGAGACTTCAGTAATCTTTTTTTCCAACAAGGAAAAACGAGGAATCTCCACATGAGAAAACGTTTTGAAAAAAATTACGAGAATACGCTTTATAACACGCTTTGTGTGGGCAATTTTATTTTTACTAATGCAGCACAGCGAGGAGACATTTTTCAGGAAAGTAAGTGGATTTTCATAATTAACGAGATTAACATTATTGACTGCTTTTTAACTTCGCAATAAACATTCAATATGATCTGTGAGAATGTTTAAAGCCTTACCGAAGTTTTCACGTCAGAACGTGTTTTGGGGGTAGCGCCCTCTTCATCAGAGGCCACGCCAGCCCCTATTTTTAGCCAGAAAGGACATTTAGCGAGGTTGTTATGTCAGAGCCATACACGTGGTTTGGAGGTATCCGCCGCTCCTCCTTGTTACAAGGTAGTAGGGCTCTGTGGGGCGTGGGGCAACTGATGGAGAGGGCCATACCTCCGAAATACGTGTATGAATTTGACGTTGCAACCACGGTGAGGCTCTACATTTTCACAAATTATAATCGACAAGATTTGAACATCGAGTAGTCACCAAAAGAGAAAAAAGCGCCAAATGCTCTATACGTGAAAGGTTCTGTATTGGATTGAGATTTTTATCAGAGTCTCCTCAGTGATAATCCGTCTTTTGCTGATAACGAAACTCTTTTAACGACGATAAAATTCTAAATTTTATTGAAAACTACAGCACTGCAATTCGAGTGAGCTCCTCCAGCCGGTAATTTGCTCCATGTGCCAGACGGAAGGTCAGCGTAGTAGACAAAGGATTAATTAGGGACAGTTGGCGAAATATAGTCTGAGTGGTGATTCATGAGGCGTTTTTACGCAAATGACTATTATTTGTTTTTTTTTCCTATGCTATGGCCCATCTACTTTGTTTTAGTATGTGAGAGTAGCTTAAATATTCCAAACACCTGCATCAATACGACCTGACACCAAAATGAAGTCATTATATTGGGCCCTAGTTGCAAATTTAGTGGCGTTACTTTTTTTTCTTAAAAAGAGAGACATTCTTGTACCACTTCTCTATGTCTTAAATCAGACTGGTGTCTCGCTAAGATAGCAAAGTACACTACAGGCTCAAATATGCTCGTCTGTTGTTCATAGATCCAGTGATTTTCGTTCACAAATGGTGAAATCAACGAATCTACTTTGAAATCAACTCGGTAATCTATAACATCACTGCATATAAATCTCGCAATGAACTTTTGATATAATTTTAAGAATGTACGTTGTGATGCCGCCACATACGCCTCCCTCCTTACTACAATGCAGGAGGGTGCGCGGCACTGACGAAGAGGCGAGATCTCCAAAACACGTGTTGCTTTGGGCTGTATTTAAACATGCTTGACAACTCGGTAATGTTTAGTGGATGAGTGTTATGCGGTGTCCTATTCGAATGAATAATTATGGCCGTTTTCACTAAAATACCGCTGCTTCATCTTGGGATAAATGCTCGATTTAAGCACCGCTGTCATCGTTTTCGCTTCTATCTTCATGTTTCAAAAGCGTCGCATCGAACAAATTATGGTAATAGGTTAGAGAATTGCTTCTTCACTGCTGTTTTCAGTTGGAGCAGTTTATGGCTGAATGGTAGAAAACATATTTTCACGCGATGATACACAAATCATGTCGACAAGAAGTGAAATCCTTCGTAGAATCATGTTCACTATTTGGTTTACAAGTCATAAACTAGCCAACATTTCGTATCCGTTACTACGCCAACGATTCCATAAAGTATTACTGGCCGTTATACTTTATTAGTATATTCGCTTAGCACAGCATCTCCTGTGTGGATGGGTACAACTAAAGTCTTTGAAAAACTTCCCAAAACTATTTCCGTCCAACACATATATTTAATTGCAGTTAGTATAACGACTTTCAAAAAGTTTTCTCCTCATCGTAGAAACATGTACAACAATCTTTGCATAATCATCACAGAAATCCGCAAAAATTTTCGCTGTACGTAGAAACTAGATTAGTTTCTCTACTGCTCTGCTATCGACCGCTCTTTTATAGACTCGCACAAAACGATATAAGCTGACTAGATGTAAAATGTTTTGAGCCGTTAAGTCTTACCCTCGGTTCAACCGATCCCTATCAACCGAGGCTATGTAACCCTCTATAAAGGAATCGACGTCGACTAATACATCACCCCATCGGACGATGGAGGTACCTGACATTGTGGCGACCGGCAGTTGAGCCTGCGGCTTCTACAATGAATCATACCTCCACTATCGGATCGGTTGAACCATAGGAGGGTGCTACTGATGAGTTCCAATAGGACGAAACAGGCGCCTGTAAGCACTAAACCTCACAGCTCAAAAAATGTTGCACCCTTATTTGATTTGTTGCATTGAATTAACGCATAGTATCGCCTAATATGCTCTTACACAGGACAAACGAATAAAGGCGCTACCTTTCCCGTTTCTAGACCTGGATTTGAGTCAATTTGAGAAAGTGGCTCTTAGAGCATTATTAAAAGTAAATTGAATTTTTATTGCGAGGTTTAAAAACCGTCGATGCCATAAATCAATTTTGTTCCACCAGACGAAATCAATCGAGTGAGAGGTGTTGTGTGGGTCACTGACAAGGAGGGCGAGACCTACGAAACACCGGTGTATGACCCTGGCGTACCATCCTCGGGCAAGGCTTTAAACATTCTCAAGAATCAGATTAGATATCTATTGCGAGGTTTCAAAAACAGTCGATGTCATGGATCAGTTTTGTTCTACCAGCCGAGATCCATCGCCTGACTTACGCCTCCCTCCTTGCTACAATGCAAGGCTTATTGTGAAGCGTGGGCTACTGACGAGGGGGGCGAGGAAACACGCGTTTATATCCCTGGCGTATCAATCTGGGGTGAAGCTTTGAACAGTTCTAGAAATTTACATAGAAATGGCTCCGCCTTCAAGGAGTCTGGAAAATTAGTTTCTATAGAGAAGTGATGATTTTTCTCGGATGTTGTACAGCGCAAAGCTAAATTTGCGCTTTGCCACTCCAAACAATCAAAAAAGTCAGTTTAAACTTACTGTAGATAAATATCGAAGGATAGAATAGCAGGTGACAAAAAAGCCATTTAAAAAGAAAAAATTCATCGAAGCGAACGCTGCGAATTAGGCCATGAAGAGGAGACAGGTCGTGTACGTACTTTTTCAATGACGTCATGAATCAAGGATTTAATTGTAGGATTCAAGAACTGAAGGTTTTTCTGTAAGTTTCAGACCTCATCATTATCATTAATTGACAGTCTAATATCAAAAGTTTTGTATAGCTTACGTCAGGACATTTAAAAACAAGCTAACTAGCTGAAACGCCACCTGATCGAACTGCTTGCTACTGGTACTAGTGCCGAGGAGAAGAAAATGATTTAAGCATCTCAACTATCCTGAGACATTAGAGTAGATTTCAAAGTCGAAGAAACTTGTCAAATTGATTGTGCACGGATTGAATAGCATTCAACCCCTCGACTACCCCTTTGATTTCTCGCGCAGCAGAAGGCGCGATCTGCTTGAATGGCACTGTGGTGGTTTCATGATGAAATTCATAATGTTTCACCCATTAGATATGGTTTCCCCGTTAGTAAAAGTATTTCTGATTCAGTAGACTCCATTAGGCTATATGCTATAGAAAATGAAGCCATTGCCTTGTCTGAAACCCCGCAAATGTCATGAGAAGAAAGCAGATATTTACCAGAGGTCATATCTAGAACAATTGTTGTACTTTTTAACTCTCTTGTCTACATTTACTAGTATTTTAGTCGTACATACAATTTTTAATTTTCATGTCAGCACTTATCCATCTTTATTCATCGCCACAAGTGCATAAATTCTCAAACAATCGACTACGTTATCACATTGTACTTGAAACTAAATAATGTGACATAAGTGTTTCAAATTGGGTGATCTTCTCAATACCACAAAATCACACAGTGGTTAGAAATCAGAAAACAGTGAACGGTTTGTGAAAACTGATACGGCGCACTACATGCGAGGCCAATTCATCCATTGCTCTAGATGATTCTAAGATTCTTAATGCACTTCACGAGTTGAGGCCCTACACAGATTTATAGAACAGATTCCTTTTCATCGTTCTTTGGATAATCACTTTGATTATTCACTTTTACTATAGTACCTGGACGTTGAATTTGCCACCTTTGCCACTGGGATATTTTTTCGATATACGTATTCCACACTACTCACTAATTTATCACTCGGGTCTTCGGAAGTCCACCTTATGAGGTGGTCGACTGAGAAGACTGCAAGTCAATTTGACTTTTCCAGCCTCAAACAAGACGAAACCTCGACAACTCCTGTCAATATTGTATGGTATGGTAGCAAAGAAATTTTATTGATAAGAACACCGTGCCTGGTCAGTAAGAGGAAACTGATAAAGAGATAATCGGTGAGTGGACAAGGTGGCCAAAATTGCATGCCACTCTTTGATGACGACGTGATGTGTCCAAGGAGATGAAATCCTTAGGTACAAAGAAGTAAATGATTTCTAAAAACTGTACATTCCCAATGTTTGGAAGTTGATTGTAGAACGAGCAGATACCTACTGCAATTCGAAGAATGATGAGTGGGAAAAGACGTTCTCACTCTAGGCGACAAAAATACGCGAGGACGTCGTTTTTCTAACCATAATTGTGAATTGCTAAAAAATTGGGCAGTCTTTCTTACTGGAAAACATTCAGTAAAGTTTTACTGGTGATATCCAATGGCGTCAAAATACCTCTAAATACCTAACATCCAAAATACATAACATCCAGACATTACTAAATAGCTGTTGATAAAAGTCGCCGTGAAGTTCAAACAGCTGACAAACTAAAGCAAGACGTAATTTTCTCCTCGTTCATACTACGCACTAAGAGGGCCTCTAGAGAAAAAGTCCAGCACTTAAATGCTCATATCTCAAGCTATCAAATGACTACTAACAGTTTACTGAAATATTACTGAATATTGAATGCTGATTAAAAAAGTGCAAACTCTACGCAGCAAGGATAAATGTTTACAGGTGCTAATGTATGAATAAAGATAGATTGCATATTTCAAGCAAAGAATAATAGCGACAGGGTTTACTTAGAATTCACACTTCTACTTTGGGGTACTGGGGTACCAAAAAATTTGCTGTTGAAATGATATAATGGACTGTCAAAACTAAACATAATATTCTTCTTGTTAAATAGAACGTACTATGGAAATCTCCTCAAAAACCGAACTGTGTACTAAAAATTCAATTTTCCATGTTGTCGAACCTAATCAAAAGTCTAATGAAGAAGCTCTATTAGGTAAAAAAAGGTAAGGAAAAACACGAGGGCTTCTTACGAAATGCACTACCCAAGATCCTTAAAAAGTGGAGAATTTTAGGATAAATGGGTGCTTCTTCCATGGAAAATGCGTTTGCAAAAGTTCCTCCAATAAAATCTATCTCATAGCAGCGATGAAGTTTATTAGAGTGGAAAACTTACTAAATGCCGAAAAATCCAGTGTGAAGCTAATCAAAAGAACTCTGAACGCAAAACGTGATAATTTTTCGTTAGTAGAACTTGTGAAGATTTTTCTCAAAACTGACTCTAGTTTGAAAATGGGAACTGTTCAAGCTATCGAATGACCGCAAAAACAACGAAATCAAAATCAAAATAGGAAAGAGATGCTATAAAGCAGCTGGAAATATCCTCCTTCTTTGGAAAAAGTGAGTAATTTTTTGGTGAAATGTGCGAAATTATTGTTGAAATGTGTTGAAATGTGAGAAATTGAACTTGGAAGAAGGCATTTGTTGTTAAGAACTTTTGTGGAAATCTTTTCCAAGTTATCACATCATTTAATATTGATAGTACATCATTGCTTTTTTTCATGCGCCCCATTCATTCAGTATAATCTCTCCGAGCTTTTCAATCGTTCTTTTTACTGTTTGCATAAAGCAAGCTCAGGCACAGACGACTCAAGGCCCTATAGCACTTCACAAGACGGCTATTGTTCACTTGCGTTTTTTCTAAAGTTCAATAATCATCACATGATTCAAGCAAGTTTTCGTCGACGTTATATTCCAGAGTCTGCCAGTGAATCTTGGAACATTTTAGGTACTCGGCAAAAAGGTATGCCCATTTTGATGAAATTTATCTTCTAACAATTCCAACTATTAGATAGGACTTGACCTCGCCTCCATAAATCGAACTCAATATTTGAATCCAAAAAGAGCTTGAAATAAACTCAAAGAATGATCTGATATTGACGTTATGAAGTTTATTTCCACCACATTCTTTCCTGCTCACCAACGTCCAGCATATGAACGAAAGAGGACATCAATTTTTAAAGCGTTAGAGAAGCTCCCGCACACTCCAGTTGGCTTTGTGAATGTAAGTTTGAAAAGAATGGAGAGTACATGAAAGAAGAAGCCATGCAGAAAGTACACGTAGTTCAACGAAAGGCTTAGTATTTGATTGTAATAAATATCATTTACGATAAGAGATAAAATTCTTCGTCACTGAGACAATAAATGACAATAGGTTGAGCTGATTTGAACTATTCAGAAATAATATTATTCCGTCTTCACAAAGACCGTAAAAGTCACGAGCCGTAGCCATAAAGTGGATAAGTCTTTTATTTTTGGCTAATGCACTCATGTATTGAAATAGTTCACTTTCCGACATTTAATGTATTCATACATTAATAGTTCACATTTGAGTATTTCAGGGATTGACCGTTGGAAACTTTATGCATTATACTTTTACCTCATTTAAGTTCAAGTAAAGTAGTAGAAAGAGGCAATCAATCTAAGTAATACTGTATTAAGTTCAAAAGTTAGTGCATGCAGTGAAAACATTAAAATTATGAGTATTACATCTAACAATGGCTGTCAGATCAACTGGTTTATAAAGCGAAATCGCACACCCGCGACCAAACCTATTGAACGTTGGTGGCTGATAGCTAACATTGAGATATTGAAGAATGAGTGGTGGTGCAAATGCGCCTTAGTGGCGTAGTGGTGGCACGCGCCACCGGTATGAATGAAACTCGGATTCGAGTCTCGTCTGAGGTCGCGTTTTTGCTCACCACTCAGTTCTCTGAGGTACATCGTACCACTGCGAAAATGCAGTGAAAACATTGAAAATTATGAAAATTGAGTTGAATGTGACACTACCAAATGTGCTCTTTGTCAAAGTGGGCGGGCATATGGATAAGCTTCTGAGTTTCCAATTTATCACAATCGACCTTCTCAGTATTTTCCCGCTACATAGATTTCCATGTATCGGTATTTATTTTCAGATTTGACGACTATGGTTCAGGTAGATTACGATTCCAAAATGTGGAGAAGGCGACTCACATATTTAACTACCGCGTCGTAAGAGCAAGATTCTGCTATCATGTCGGTAAAATTTTTCCTCAAGCTAAAAAATTTAAAGCCACCTAGCATCGAAAACTGGTGACAAGGAGGTGTTCGAGATGATTTGCTCTCGAAGAATAGCAGTCGCAAAATAGGTAAATCTATTGATTCATGTGGGTCATAAGTAAAAGAAAATGCCACTTTTCAAGATTTATCGTGAGCAGCCGACGCGGTGTTAGTAATAGTGGTAGTAGCTGTAGTATTAGGTCGATCCGTAAGTTCTGGCATTAGAGATATAAATACCAATCTTATTAACCACAGGCAATTAAAACCACGAAATTTTGATACTGCTCAGTTGCGCATTTATAAACTTTTGATATACAAATTGTCTACATTTGCTTCAAGATGGAGCTGTCTTGAGGAACAAATTCGCTTGTTACTCATGCTCGAATAGCGTGTAGCGGAAACTGCTAATGAAGTGGATCGCAAGACTAATGAAGCTTCCCATGGATGCCGCCAGAGTGTCTGATTCTCCAGACTGTTCTCTCCAGCTTTGAATTTCGCGGAACACTTCATAGTCGTCTTTTCTGCAACCTCATTGCCTTAAACTGCATTAATCTTACGCGCCGCTTCACAAACATTTTCTCCTTTGCGCCATTCGTGCTTAAGTAGCAAGCAAATTTGTTCCCAGAACAGCTCCATATTGGAGCAAGTGCAGGCAGGTTGCAAAGTAAAATCTTTGCAAGAAAATGCACACTTAAACGATATCGAAATCATGGAACTTCAATTACTTCTGGCTGATAGGCTTGGTGTTTATGGCTCTAGTACCAAAACGTATGGAACGAATAGTTGTAAAAGTAGTTCGATGGCTGACGTTTTGGCGACTTCGCCTTCTTCAGAGCTTAGCCAGTGCGTATGCTAGATTACTTAGATGGTTCGGCGTATTGATCTTTTTTTATTTTTCTTAGTTTAGGTCAAGAGATGAAGCGGAAAAGCGGCGAGTATCGCTTGATAGTAACTGCCACGTGACAGTCACGATCCTGACGCATGAGTGAAAGAGTTTAATGTGAAGAACTTTTGAAGCGTTAAAGATTAACGCCAAAAATCTATAAATTATTCGGAACGACAAATGCATCATTATTACGCGTGAAACGGCGCCATTTTTCCGTTTGATCCTTTGACTTGATTAGACGGGATAAATCAGCATCGATAATTCCCCAATCATTCAAATACTAGGTCAATGAGCGTTGAAGCTCCGACGAAGGCAAAATCCCTGAAAGGTCAGCCATCAAAACAGAAAAATTGGTATTTGAATTTTTACATTTATCAGCTTATGCCGCTTACAAACCCTTCATGTTGAGAAGACTCAGCGCATTTGCCATTATTAAAGCCGCAATGTTTCAAATCCAATATCGCCAAAGTTTTTCTTGTTATTTGAGTCTGCTTATGCGCATCGAATCTATAAGGAAGTTCAACAGCGCATGAAACACACAAAAATGTGAAGCAAAGGGAAAGAATTGATGTTGCTAGTCTTTCATGAGCGAATAAAACCCAGTGTTAATGCTGCGTTCAGGACAAGCGATCTTAATAGTTTTTGATTCACTGCGTCGACTTAGTTTTGTTTCCACACTTTATCTACCTGATTTGACCGGATGCTTGAGTGCAAATTTTAATAAAGATTGCAAATCCAAAGACGTTTTCTCTTTATTTAGCAATTAAATCAGCTCATGTAGCGCAGTGGTTAGAGGTACTCAGTGTCGCACACAAGGTCGATGGTTCGATCTCGCGTTCATGGCTCAGCAAGCCAGCCATTTCTCCGGAGTCGATAATTGGTACTGGACGGGTCATATCTATTTGGGAGGATATGCAGCACTAATCGATAAAGCGATAGACTAGCACGAGTAATTGTAAAGGTCAATAAGCACTCGATCACCTCAAATGAAGCTAAAAATTGTAAACGAGTGCATGGCGCATCTCTCAGGGATTGATCAGCATGGAGAGCTTCATCCTCAGGAATTATTCATTCTGTTTTTACGAAGATGCATGAACTTTTCATACCTTTAACATATTCGAGCAAATTCGTTTGCATTTTCAATGATAGTGCTGTGTTAACACTTCACAAAAGTCTCTATGTAGCTCACTGGTTGTCGCAAATGCCTGAATGTAGTGCTTTGGTTGTAGATGACACGCAATACATCGTTGATTATATAGAACGCTCTAGGCTAATTTAACCCTAGATCGATTCAAAATTTGAAAAATGATGTATCACCGATAACGATGCCCGGAATAACTGTTACAGCCGTGATTAAGGGAGAGGAATCTCCTCAAGTGAAACCCATGATGCTTCTCAGATAAAATCAAAATTTGAATAGAAATCGCGAAGAAAAAAGCTTCAACATCAAACGTGCTCAGTGTAATTTTTTGGATTTATTTCTTGAGCCGAGTAGATTATTTAGTCTTAGGACACAAGCAGCATATGGATGTCGTCGTTCTTCAGTGAATCGGTTTTACAAAGTGGTTCAAAACAGCGAATTGATTCGGCTAGCATTCAAGCGCTTCGTTTTCTTCAGATCCGGTTGATCCGGTCCAATGCTCCACGTTAGCTGGCCCTCAATGTGACTTTCGTTGTTTATTTGAGTTCAGCCTTATTTGGCGCCGCTGAAAGTGAGAGCCTCACTCAGCAGTGTTCCTCTTATAACGAACGATGTTGCTGAAAGAGATTGAGGACTATACATCCTGCAGTGGTCGGGATAAATATTAGCTTGCATGGAGCTTCATAATAAATTGATAACCAATTGTCAGATGATAACCACCTGTCAATTACTTCATATATCACAGTTATTAATTTCCCAGTTTTGAATATCAATTTATTGCGGAGCTCAGTGCGAGTCAATGATTACACCAACTTTTGCAGGCTATATTGTCTGAAGAAAAGCAAAGATTATAATTGGACAATCAATGTCATTTAAAACTGAGAGAAGGAGTGACATGTCAAAGCTCAAGAAAAGTTGACCTTCCAAGTTGGTTTTCATCATCAACAAAAAAGGAGCAGTGCTGGGTGAGATTCTCATTTGAGCGGTGAGCCTCCGAAGCAGATCCATTAGATCGACAGCGAGGCGACGAGGCCGGACGAATGTGGAGCATCGACTTGGATCAGTCGGAGCTAAAGAAGACGAGACATGTCGAAACCTCAGTCGAGCAAATTCGTTTTTTTTTTTTGGAATAACTTCGTGAAATGGCTCAATACAAAAAAGTGGATAACGTTACCTAAAAAAGTCTGTGCTTCGAAGCAATTGAAAATGCCAAAAGGTGAGCCATCTAACAGATCGACAGCGCAATAGACAGGTTTTGCGCCATCAGAAATCCGCAAATCCGCACACCGGATGTTTCTTTCTACGACTTCCGCACTTTGACAAGCGGTGAAAGACAATCGAATCTCTGATGTGATTGAAATCAGACCGAATGGGCATGTCCACATCATGCCATGGATACTGTTTGCTGCTCTGAACCTATGAATTTGACATTTCTTTCACAGGCAAATTTTTACGCACATTTCGGGGCCTCTGTTCGTAAATTTTAAATGATCGCCTTGTAAGAGACGAAAAGCCGTCAGATTGACATCCCCAGTAACCCTCTCAGGGCCACCAGTCGGAATCACCACGCGCAGTGCAAATCGCGACTAATGCGAGATTTTTATTATTTGATTAGGGTTCTTTCACTGCTTTGGAATGTAATCTAAGGTTTCTTTTAGTAGTTCAATACTTCGATAATTTTCTTCACACACTCTTATGCTTTTTCTGAGAAAATATTGCTTATATTTCATTGAAAAGCTCTCCTTCATCACACAACCATATTGATACTGGCATTCAACCAATTGTAATAGAATGTACAAAAAATATAATGACGCAAAGTACAAGTTACTATGTATTTTATTAAAAACAATACTTAGGAGTTATAATAGCGTTTGAAAACCGGAAAACAATGATTATCGTGTCAAAAAAAAGATGATACACAGCGCATGCTATGCCATGTCAACGAAAATGAAGCATAAAACCCTTTTGGGGGCGAAGCTTTCTTCGGTGGAGAAAGCTTTTACTCTAAACGTTTGATAGCCATTTGATAGCTTGAATTCTGTAGACTACTATTCATAGGTGGTTTTTGAAAAAATTCAACGCACTGGAACAACGAAAACAAGTTGCGTCCCAAATTTCTTTGTTGGCTCGGTTATGGTCCGTAAATACCTTGCATGCAGAGTTCAGCGGCCGTTTGATAGCATTGACTAATACAAATCTCAAACTAATTTCTTAGTGCAAAGAGTTCCTACAGTATGTTGTGAGAACAAAAAACAATTATAATATCGAATTAAATTTGAACATTTTCTTACTACAGAATAAATATTCATGAATGAATAACGAAAATCGTGTTCACTCTGATGGAGCTGCGCGCAGAGATTTCATCTGTCGAGCCGAAAGGTTGGCTTTGTCATTTGTTCAAAAAATTTACTCTGTCTCAAAGAAATTTTTGAGTTCGACGTAATTGATGTATCAGCAAAAGGCAAAAATACAGGATGAAACTGTTGAAACTGCGCAGTTCAGGAGGATACACTTATAACACGTTCCCATGCAGGCACAGCTCCCATGCGCGCCGGACTAATCTCAGACAGTATTGTGATGAACCCAATAGATGGCTTACTAGTTGAAGGCCGAGATCTCCACACCGTTATTGAGTATACTAATGTTGAAGTTGTCGAAGGTCTGTTGCAGAAAAAAACGCACTTGGTCGGAACGTGCAGAAAGAATAGGCGAAGATTACCCAATAAATTCATGCAAGATCAACTGGAGAAGGACACTCAGTGGCAGTGCAGATTAACGAAGGCGTAATGGTGCTCAAACAGAATGACGAAAGAAATGTTACGGTAACTTCCCCATCATCGAACCAACGGCGAGAAAATTTGAGATGTACATAATTACAATAAGCACAAGTTTCTTGTGGATTTTATCGACTAAATTGCTGCTTATCTTGACCATGCACCACAAAGGCATGTAAATGAGAGTGCATTTCGTTGCGATATTGCTACGGAGTATCCAATTTTTTCATAGTTTAGGTACATCTGCCTTTATTCCACCTAATGACGTACATGTGCCTCATAAAGTCGTAGAAAATCTACAGAGACTACGTGAAAAATTTTTCGTTTAACGATTTTAAAATGAATGTTTATCTCAACTACTCACAAGATCATATCGCTCAACAGCCGACACCCAGGCGTATTCTGGAAGTCACTTTACCATGTCGTGGGCGTTCTGTTGGATTCTGTAGAGAATTGGTATTACGTAAGTACTGCATATGCTCGAAGCAAAACTAAACGAGTAAGTACGAGTGCAGGCGATCTGAGCAGTACTTCTGTTTACACTTTGTCAATCCTGCTCATCGAAGATGTGTTCTTGGGTATTATAGCGTTCGACAAGTCGTATAATTTGGGTAGAAAAATCATGCTCTATTACACTGTGGACAATAATGAAGTGAGATATGATTTTTTAGAATCTGATGATTATTATCTTCAAACGCATTAATTATTGAGTAAAACAAGCATAATTCTATACCACGCGGGTAATTGTTGACTTGTACTGATATTTAGGGTTAACTGCTGATGATCGGTGGTTATTCTATGAATTGCTGTTTGCTGAAAAAAAAAATTCAAGCAAAATGTTAACAATATAACTGAAAGGCTTGGAAAATTTGTGTCAGAGATGTCCAAGTTCTTCAAAGAATTGCTCTACAAATTAATAATTGTGGGCTCTATGATGGCTTATTACGACTGCGTACTAGAATCCACACCATATAAGGTTCTCGAAAAAGTCACACATTGAAAGAAATATGTTTTTAAACTTAACCTTTGCATACTGTCAGAAAATAAGAAGTACAAAATGGACATACGCTGTTTCCCTATTGATGTAACTTTTGTCTTGAAAAGTGAGAATTTTTGAGACACGTGGGCGTCCTTTTCCACTGAAAAGGCTATTATTGAAGGCTTCTAAGAAGCACCAGTTTTTTCTGATCATAAATTGTCTCCATCAAGCGCCGTGCTGTTCACTCAAAGCACAAAACGCTATCTCATTTTTCTTGTTACAACGCGTTAGAAAATAAAAAAAAACAAATTAGTTCTTAAAATTTACGCATTTTAAACTAACGAACGATTGTGAAAAATATATTGTATTGCCAGTTATAAACGATAGCTAGGCACGTAAATAATTCCGAAGGCAAAGCTCAATTTCTGTCACCGTTTTTACAACGCTTCAAAAACGTTAATTCAATATTCAATTTGACAGGTACCTACAATCGCTGTTTTTCAAGTTATCGAATAATTATCAAAGTCCCAGCGATAAGTCTTTATTCTGTGGAAAAACCATGGAAAATGCGAGTGCAAATCACACTGTGCACTCCGAGGAAAAAACGCAATTTTCTCTTAGTTGCTACAGCTCACCAGAGATGGAACTTCAAAATCAAGCATACCATCAAAACCGCGATTTTCTCAGCTGTGGTATGACTACTTGACGTCTGATGATAAAATATGTGCTCTATAAGGAAACCACGAGATTGCGCGTGTACCACTGAGTGGTACACGTGATCTTGAAAGGGTTAGATGACGAAGCCGTGATTATTAATGGAATCAAATCTTCGTTACAAAACGTTGGTGTTGGATTAGTCGTACACTCTCGTGTTCTCTATTCAGTCACCTTATGAAAAACTACCAACTCGTGTAGCAAATTTTTCTTTCTATTCATATAATGGCTCAAACTCAGTATCACCAGTTGCTACTCACCAAATTCTACAGCTGATGAGAATGAACCACACATGTGTTACACCTAGTTGGATGCTAAAATTTTCCACAAAAAACTTTCACAAATTTGTTGAAGTGTTTTATAGAGGTAAGGGTCAGTCAGCGGAAACAAATACAGAAGAAGAAAGTATAGAGTAGGGGATGGAAATATGAATCAAAACCGCTCTGCAGACCTTCCATTTACAGGAAATCTTTTCATGGAAACTCAGTTCTTAGTTAAAGAGGAAGATTTTCGATAGATTTTAGGAAGATTCGATTCAATCAGCATGTGACAACATACATAGATCTGAAATCCACAAGCAATAAGCCGCGATTCACCGCACATTCTGAGACCTCTATGGATGTTCATGGGACGAAACGAGTTCAGTACTAAGAATTGTTGCAATCTACTCAAAGAGTTTGTCGCCTCGTGTGACAACGTTTCAGAAATTTTGTGTGGAATGCAAAACTGTGAATTTCTAATGGAAGTTCAGCCAGCGTCTCACCCTTTTCGACGGTGTTAAGTAAGTATAACAAAATACTTCCGCTAGGAAGCAGTTAAGTAGAAAATTCCTGGCAATTACGTGCGACAGTATTCCAAATCAGTGGAATAACGTAGCCGTTAATTTCCCATTTAGATGAAGTCCGAAGGGAAAACAGATTTGTAGTATAATTTTGCACCTTGATTAATGTCCTACTTCTATCAGTACGTGAGATAATTTCCATTTTTCAATTTGGTAAAGGCTTGAATTTTTTCACTACATGAGACAGGTTTTTTCATGAGACACTTTAGACAGCATTATTCATATCAGAAGTCGGTGAGAATGTGGCTCCAGTCAGTCGAGATTATTCTCCTTTTTTGAAACTTGGGTCTGCTAATGATTTGAAAGATGGGCATCTACAGACTGATTCCTTCAAATATCTCAAAAGTAGGTACCTTCCTGTTAGACGGCGACAAATGAATAAATGACCTCATTCGCTGAACAAGAATTTTTTATACGAATTTATGTAATTATTCGAATCTGGAATCTCTGACTACAGCCTCACGTGGCCGGTTTTTTCAAATCGTCATTTTATAAGTGTGTAAAATCCAAAATAATAGTATGTTCCACATGGACACGCGTTTTTCTTATCACACTTGTATTTCGTGGGTAGAACTCCTCCCTTAGACTGCTAGTACTCTTTAGTGCTGCAGGAAAAGGAAAACATTTGTGCTTTAAACCTCGCTGGCAGAATTCTTTCTTTAGACTACTAGTAATCATTCAATAGCGCAAGTTTCAATGATTTCGATGCGTTCTTATTTCCTGGAAAGATCGTCTCACTGCAGTATAGCAGGGAAAACAGGGTCGAGTTTCACATATTAGGCGAGCCTGTTTACCGGATATACTGCGCGTTGGGTCGGGGCACTCGGTCGTTATCTTAGCGAGTTGGTTCTGTGGGATGCAGCTTGTCATTCAATTAAGAATTATTTCTCCATTTTGGAAGAATTTGTAGATGTAAACGACTGTTTCGAATACTATGAAATTTCCTCCACACGTTCATATGCTTTTCGTACTTCCAGCTTATTATACTTGTTAAATAAAAATGAAGACGAGTGGCGCGTGTGAAATAAAATTTTATTTTGTCTTTCACAGCGTTATGAAAGGGTGCTTTGAAAAACCGGCCACTTACGCCTCTAGCCAGAAGTTTAAGCTCTCAAATGATGAAAATCCTTGCCCAACAAATGGGGTCGAATAATCATTTATCGCAGGTAAACTGAAAAGAATTTAAAAGTATCACAAAATAAAATGTGACAATGCTTTTTGAGCCTTTTATGAGATCTATTATGGTCACTTATGCAATGCAAGACACATGTTTTGGCCTTACAAAGCGTCCGTCGTCGAGTTCCAAATGTAAGGGGTAGATCTTCGAAGAACTGAGTGAACGAAAAGACGCCGTGCAACTGACGAGGCTGGAAAGCCGAAACATGCGCCTCGCACTGTATGAGTGTCCAAACAGACCTCATGAAAGGCTCAAAATACATTGTCACAATATATTGTTCTTAAGTGAGGTGTCACACTAGTCGACTGTAATAGTTGTTACATATTACGAAGCAATCTAGTATCTAGTATGAGCAGATCCAAGCTGTTGATAACAGCAATTATTGAATACAACAATCTAGTACAGTGATTATACAGCGACTGAAGTTTCAGCATTATCCTCTTTTCTGTAGACAGAGAAGAGTAAAATATTGACACGCAATCTTCTTAACTAAGCAAATACACAATCAAACCAAATTAATTATAGTATATCTGTTCAAAGAATAAACCGCTCCTATCAAATACCGCTTTGCTATTTTATGTCCACTACTACATAGTAAAACCGTACCCAGTCTTACATGAGCAGGCTATGAGTCTGTCTCATATCCACAAAGATCAATTTAAAATATGGTGGGATTTGTGCTTGATGGAGAGGTGCTCATCTTTGTGGTTCAGCTGTGAATTTTTGGTACAAATCCGAATCACTGCTCTAGTGCAAGGATAGTTTCTTACATTCAAAACCTTCCTGATATGTCTGAGACCTATATGAGTGTATTAAGGTGTTTAGCTTGATTTTGAGTTTACCGGCTAGGTCCCCTTAATCCCAAACACAGTACGATCTTCTTGTTTTATCAAAATGTTTCTCTTTATAGGCTTCAAAAAGTACGACCCCTCAGACAGTATGGATGAAACGCGGATTCGACTCCCGTCTGAGGTCTTATTTTTGCTCACCACTAAATTTCCTTAGATGTATTGGAGACTTCGTACCACTACGATAAATGGAGTCAAAACATTGGAAACTATAGAGTTTTCCAGCAAGATTCCACGATTCTTATGCCAGAAAGAATAAATTTAGTTCTTAAAAGCTCATAAACCTTCTTTTTTACTTTTGAGGCCTGTATTTTTTTCGGGAGTAGTAACAAAGTCGAACGCTTATGAGCGATCATCAAAAGCCATAATGTTTGCGAAAGTTATAGGGATGAGCAGAGAGCAAAGGTCAAGTTTTGCCGGATCAATTTTGTTTTCATAGATCATACCGGATATCCGTTTTCAGTTGCAATTAAGTTCATTCTGTGTCATATTGCACTTCCTGAGATTGACGCATCAATTATCAAGCCCTCCTGTAACTATTAGTTATAATAGTCCGATAATTATGCTAGAATATCAATTAACGAATCAAATATCAAGCAATTTTGTATCCTATTAGTTATAATAGTCCGATAATTATGCTGGAACCGATTATCGGATGAATACGTTGCAAAGAGCTTGTCGTTCAATGTGGCCAGGGAAAGCACAACATAACAAAAAGAGCAGACTTGAAAGAGGAGCTATTTGTCCAATCAGGTTTGGCGCATACATTTTCTTAACGCAGAAGATTAGAAGGCTTGGTGAGTCGAGAGCACAAATTCGGTTCGAGACAAGAGCTGCGCGCGTTTGGCAGGCCACCTCTAATCACTGCACTGCACACAGTTCTTTCAAAAATGTAATTTATGATTCAGTGCTTGTTTTATTATCTCAAAGAGCTTTCATGCCATAGTTGCCTCAGTAGGATTCGTTAATGAAAGTACTTTCTTCACAGTTGATGAATCAGTTTAATCGTCTGTCAGACAAAATTTTCAATTCAATCGAACTTGTGAAGAAAATTGTTGTCGGTAGGTCAGTGATTAAGCCTTTCAGGACCACGTAAATCACTCATGCTGCACACACATTCTCGTGATTTTCCCGTCGAATACAGATTCTCAATGGGAGTTTTATTAGCCGCTCGACAACTAAAAAATTGCTGTTCTGACAGTTTGCTTCGTTTTTAGAAATGCTTTTTTAGTGAGCTGTAGCACCTAGGAGAATATTACGTTTTTTCTCCGGAGAGTATAGTGTAATTCGCACCCGTGATTGCTTGACTTTTTCACCAAACAAGACTTCTACTAGATTTTAGTAATCATTCGATAGCTATAGGAATGACAATTCCAAACATCAATCTGGATTTCAAATTGATTTTTTTATCGAAGCTGTTTACTGCTCTATTGTAACGCCGAACAAAAATTACGCTTCGCCTTGGGGGTGCCTTGCTTTTCTCGTTCTCGTTTGTGCTTGTCTTTACAGCAGAGTTATGATACTCATTCGATAGCATAAAAAGTGCAAGTTTGAAGAATAGTTTGATGTTTGAATTGACTCTTAGTGCGCTATAGCGGATTTAAGATCACGCTTGATATTTTGAGTAATTTGCCTGTCGCTTCAACTTTGCAGTGGGTGTATTGTTGCTGGTATAGTAAAATGCGTACGCTGGAGACAATTTATGGCCAGAAGATAAGTATGTCACTGAAGGTCTTCTAAGAAGTCTTTTTTAGCAAAAAGAACGCCCACATGTCCTAAAAATAACCAATTTTAAAATCGAGACCACTTCAATGGGTAAAGAACGCATCGCCTTCTCTGACTTCTTACTTTTCGACGATATGCAAAAGTGTAATTCGAAAGCACGCTTCCTTCAATAACTTTTTGTAAAGCTTATGTGGCGTTAATTTAGTACGCAATGCAGTAATCTTCAACAGAGTCCATAATCATCAATTTGTAAAGTAGATTTTTGTAAAATTGCATATTCCCCGCCCAATTTTTTCAAATCTCACATTTTTGTTGTTGATCTTTTTTTTAGAATATTTATTCAGCAATCGATGATTTATGCATTAGGTATCGACTATTAGCTATATTAACTTCACTTTAAGTTAACATTTACCCACATTGCACAAAATTTTGCACTGTGCAACATCTTAGTTGACAAATTGGTACTTTTCCCCTACCGGCACCCATGATTTTTCCGTCTGCTAGCACGAATTTCCAAGCTTATTACCTGCGCGGGGGAAGAAGTTTTTATAAAAGGTGTCAATGATCATTTGCAAGCTCAAATCTTAACTTACTGTTATGAGCGACCAATTTTCGCAAAGACTCTTTTATAACTCTGAAAAAATCAATTAACACTATGTTTCAAATGCGGATATTTGTCGCAATGCAGAGCTCTTTCTCCAGATTATTAGTAATCGTTCGTAAGATTACAATTCTAACGCTGTGCTAATATACTGAAAAAACAGTTTCGCTGCAATGCAGCATGGAAAATAAGATTGGTTTATAGGCGCGCGCAAGTGTTATTTAGCTATTTCACGGGCGATGGGGTGGGAGCGGGGACAGGTGGGCAGGAGTAGCGTTTGATTGCGCCTAAGTGAGATGTTTATGAGTATGAATTGTTTGCCCGTTTCAAAACAGACTCCGGATTGAACGCCTGACTCTGTTACTGGGAGGTTTTCTCTTAACGTTCATGTGCCTTTTATCCTTTCAGCAAAGTATTGCGCGGTGTATGCGAAACATAGTACTAAGTCTAATTTTCCAGCGTTATAGGAGGATCTTCTTGAAAAATGTCCACTTACAGCGCTAGCCTGATAAGCTTTCGAATGATTACCACTTTCTTTATTAAAACGTCTTGTCCAGGTAGGGGACAGGATTGAAAATCGTGCTACCACACGGGAAAAGACCACGTTTTTTTTTTGTTCTTTCCAGACATTTTGATAGTCATACCAAAGAATAAATCTCGAGGAATTGAACTTGATTTGAGCCCTTTATGAGATGTTGTAAATGCTAGAGAGGCGCCTGTTTCGCCCTCCATGGCTCATAAGTATCACAGTCTCCTCCCTTTAGCCGATCCCTTGAGGCTATACTCCTCTATAAAGGAGTAGACGTTGAATAATAAGTTACCGTAAGTCAGGTGGCAAAATACCTTGAAATTTCAGTGATCAGCAGTAGAGCTTGTGGCTGGCAAAATGACTTGATTTGCGGTGATTCATTATTCGCCGACGATTCCTTTATAAAGGAGTTTAGCCTCAAGGGATTCGCTGAACCGAAAAAGACAGCGCTACTGATGAGGGAGAAAACAAGAAGCTGTTTAATACTTATCAGACCTCAAAACAGACTCAAAACATGTTATATCATGAACGTTATATTTGCACCAAAAAAATTCGAGTGTGTAGAGAAAGTCGTGAAGTGTTGAAATATCACAAGAAACCCTAAATTGATTTTCAAAACGGTAAAAATCCGATGAAATAGCAAAAAAACGCACACTGGCTGCGATCTGCACAGCGCGTCGCGACGACAACTAGTGGTCCTAGGAGGGCTAACCCTCTCTGTGCTCCACGGGCAAATACTTTGCTGGTGAAAAAGTAATTACGGTTTCACATTCCGTCGGGAGCGCAATTACTTTTGTTGTTTGCTTCGATGTCTAGAAAGCAGAAAGCTCACCTTTGAGTTCCTCTGCAGATATCATATAGCCTTCAAAGCATCGACTTCAATCATTGCGTCCTCTAGACAGGTAAGAGGGGGAGGGGGTAGGGTGCAGTAATAGTGCAGTATACACTGCACATTCGTCAACAGTTCCTGACTCAAATGCACTGTTGATGTTGCAATTCGTCTCTGTTGCTTTACGACCAAATTTCGACCCACGGTGTGAAACCACAATTACTTTTCAAAAAGAATGCCTAAAGCCCAAGCGAGGTTGGTTCTGCAGGACCTTACATCGGTGTTTCGGTGAGGTCTCGCCCTCCTCGTCAGTGACCCACGCCCCACATTAAGCCCTGCATTGTAGCAAGGCTTGAGGCGTATGTGGTGACGGCACAGTGTACAATGACACCGTGCCATCACCACTCTCAGTCGATGGATCTCGGCTGGTAGAACAAAACTGATCCATGGCATCGACTGTTTTGTAGGTCTAAATGTAGGGCGTGGGCCACTGGTCACTGGCGAAGAGGACGAGACCTCCGAAACACCGGTGTATGGCACTAGCGTACCAACCTCGCTTAGGCTTTAGGCTTCCTTTTCTTGAAATTATTTTGAATGTTCGTTGTGAGGTATCAAAAGCAGTCGATGTCATGCATCAATTACTTCTGCTTCCAACCGCATCATTTTCATACTCTAAATTAGATATAAAATATACAGCAAGTAATACTTCACTAGCAACAAAACATAAAGCTAGAAATGAGCATTGAAATGTTGTTTATATACCTACACTTATTAAGGATTGTATACAATATCAAACGACGTATTTCGACAATGCATAACCCGCCAATACTCTTTCAACTTAAAATTCAGTACTCAAATCTCCTAACAATTATTTGTTGTTTGATCGGCGTAACGTTTGCTAGAGGGTAAGCACTTGGCTAAATTTTGTTAGTGGCGGCCAGAGCACTCTGGCGACAACATCAACTGCTTTGATGAATGAAAGAGGGGCGTTCGTTAAAATTTCACTTGGCTTGTCAACTCATTTTTAGTAATCAATCTGAAAACAATGTCCCTTTAATAGACGAATCTTTCATTATATGATACAATTAATTGGTACACTAATTCCCAATATATCCACGAAGATAGTCAAAGTCTTTAATCGATAAAAGTGAGAGAGTGTGGCCTCTTATTTCTTGAAACTCCAATGAATCTTTTTATTTTGTAGATGTGATTCATAGCAACGAAATCTTCTCAAATCCCTATTTTCTCTCATTGCTGCCTTTTATTTAATGATCTGTCAATCGTTTTCAAGATGCCACTAGTGGCTTAAACAACAGATAGCAATCAAATATGCCTGGTAATCATTTTTTGAGCCATGCATGTGGTCTGTTAGAGGGCAGCTCATAGAGCTCAATACATGTGATTCGGCCTTCACAGCCTCGTCAGCCGAGCAGTACCAGTACCCTCCTCCTTAGCAAATCCTCTAGGTGGAACCTAACCTCTACAGAAAGTTGGCAACGACGAACATTTTACACGTGCCATTGAGTGGAAATATCACTGAAAGGACAATGTTTACATTTGATTGCTCTTGGCTGGTGTGGTTGATACATCATACCTTTCGTTTCAAGTGTTTTCTTGAGATCACGCTCAAATTTCAATATGCCTTATAGTCACTTTTTGAGCCATGCATGTGGTCTGTTACAAGGCAACTTACAGAGGCCAGTGAACGTGTTTCGACCTCGTTAGTCTCATCAGTTGGGCAATACTCTCGTCTCTAGTCAATCCTCTCAAAGGGAGCTCAACCTCTTTACATAGAGTAGGCAACGACGTACTATCTACACATGCCGTCAAGTGAAAGAAATCACTAGGTAGGAAGTGTTTTTTACACTCGATTGCTGTTGGCTGGTAACGAAATGCATGATATATCTAACGATATCAGCTAAGAAGCAATCGAGTGTAAAACACTGCCTGTTCAGCGATAGTTTCATTCAATAGAACGTGTAAGTCGTACGTCTGCGCTTTCTTTATATATACGGATTGTGGTTCCCCGAAAGTATTGACCAAAGGCGAAAGATAGCCCAACTTATAAGGCTGTTAAGGCTGAAACCGTGTATCGAACTCTATAAGTTGCATGTAGTAAGCCACATGCATGGATAAAAAAATGATTACCAGGCACATTGAAATTTGAGCATGGTCTTAAGAAAACACTCGAGACGAAAGATAAGATAACAATTAGTTTGGGCTTCGATCAGTTCTGCCGTGGTCGTGAACGATTTCTTTTTCAACAATAACACGGCTTTGGTGACCAGCGTTGACTATAAATCCGGCATTCGGCCAAGTAGCGCATAGATAGTTGAGCCAGTGTGTTAGTGCGTCAGATGTCCCTCATCTGGGCCAAATGTTGCTCGACTATGCATCGATTAAATAGCATGCCTCATTTCAGAACGATAAAATACTGCGACAATAGGTCCAACCTCTTTTGATATAGTGGTAAGAGAACGTGGCTGCTGAAAAGATTTGAAAATCTATATTGGTGTTCCATGTAGACTTACAAAAATTTCTCAAAAAAAACCATGAATTCTTCACAGCCATCATTGTATTTTGAAGTAAAAGTTAGAGGGAGAGTGTCTAAGGATTGCCACATCGCAAACTACCGATTGAAATGAAACGAAAGGATGGGAGTGTATTCAAGTTGAATGAAGATAGTTTTTCATTTGATTCTTTATAACCTATAAGAACGATGTAAAGATATAATGTGGCTAGGCTCTGATGAAGCCATTGATTTTTATCACAGAAATACCAACAATATGCAACTTTTTATTTGAAAAAAAAGAGCAATACGTGTTATTCTTGTGTGACTAGTTCTATAAAATTATTTGAGAATTCACTCAACATTCAAATAAATTATGGACACAACGTGAGTTTATAACACCATTTATGCGAGACCCTGGACATTTTCCAATGCAACAAGGGTTACAATACTTTTGAGAGGAGGTGGTTAAATTGAATATACAAATTTCAGAGGCGAACACTGTGATAATATCTAGAAGTGCTCTACAGCATCTCGTTATGGGGTGAAAGTTACTGTGAATACATTATAGCCGTGATTTCATCCAAAAATGTTTCTTGCGGATGTCTCACGACATATGACATAGGCTGGAGTCTTGCTGAATTATTAAATTTCGACGTTTTCAATGAATGTCTAACAACTGCAGCACTTACATTTCTTTCACTCTCTCTAGCTCTACAATAGTTACGACAGTACTGTTTGCTTTGTTCCGACAATTACCGTATTGGAACAAGACAAGAATGATTCTGTAAATAAAGACTTCGAATTTAATTCAGTACTTCGATTGCTCAGAAGCTCTTCATAGAACTACAATTTTACAAAATCTATAACTTATTTGTGTTCGGTACAGTGGTTCGTTTCCTCGTGAGATTATATTTTAGTATTTTGTGGCTGTTTTTGAAAAAATTGCTATTTTCCACATGAGCAGACACGGGATTGATGATAACAAATTCAATCAATAGGTCCCTAATTGAGTTTCCGAACTTGATCCAAAAATTCAAAAATTTATTTTTTCAAGTAATCGAAAGTATCAAATAACATTGATTGAAGCATTAGCGTTCTGCTTGGATGCAAATCTGTCAACGCTTCGGCAATAAATAAATTCCGCGCTCATAAAACTCATTATTCCTCTACGCAAACCAACCAGTAAACTCTCGACGCAAATGACTGAAGTCTCGAAACTTCTTCTTGCCCGACCAGTGCTCCAATGACCTGAAGAATTAGAAATCGGACGATGATAGACATCTGGCGAATACGGCGGATGATCCAAGTGCTCAGAGCCCAAATCGGTCAACTTCTTCCTTGTTACCTTGGCAACCTGTGGCTTTGCATTGTCTTGAAGCAAAATGACTTGACGACGGCGGTGACGTCGAACTTGATTGCAACGATCCAGTTGCTGACAATATCGCATAGCGTTGATGGTTTGACCGCCTTGCAACAAGTCCCAATGAATCAGCCCTTTTCGGTTTCAGGAAATGATCAACACTGCTTTTGGCGCAAATCGATCTGGTCTCGGTGTTGGTGTTCTTTACTGACCTGGCGACAACCATTGATTTGGACGACGGTGGCTCTCAAAGAAGGCCCACTTCTCATCAGTGCTGACATTCTGTTTAAGAACGACGACGAGCGGCAATGGACATGAACTTGTGCAATTCGCTTTCTCTTATTCTTTTAAGCTTCTATGAGATCGTGCGAAATCCAATTGTACTTGCGCCATTTCTTCCCTGAATCTTTAAAATCTTCCAGATGTTCATCTGAGCAATAGAAATTGCAGAATTGCATCCAAGCAGACTGCGAATGCATTAATGTTATTTGATACTTTCTACTACTTGAAAAAGCAGGCCTTAGAGTTTTTGGATCAAGTTCAGAAACATGGTTGGAGAGCTAATAATCTATGAAAATCTCTACGCAGTCGATTAACTTAGAGAAAAGAATAAAACGGCGAATGTTTTTGATATGATACTCAATTTGCTATTTACAAGTTTGATGTCCTAGATTTCTCTTCCTGCTAAAGTTACGAGAGTGATTGGGCCGGTTGTATTTTAATTTAACCTTTCCAGGCTCTGAAGCAGAGTACAGCGTCGAGACGTCACTTACTACTGCATTCAATAAATCTCATTGTTATCAACATCGCATCTGTTCATCTTGAAGACTAGATTCATATATCAAGAGTACTGAAGACTAGTGAGAACATTGTTGAGCGAAAGAGGTGATCGAAATTTTTCGCTTATCCGCAGCCATCTCAGAAGACATTAACAGTCGCTTATTCCTGGATTGAATCAAATTAAGATTTTTGAGCGGAAGAGGTGGTGAATAAGTAAGTTGAAAAGGCTTTAGCGCGAACCATGTCATCACGCGCCTGTAGAAGAGGAGAAACTATAGGCAGAAATTATGGGCTAGAAATGAATAGAATATGAGTACCTTTCGATTATCGGACAGGCAGTTTCAAGAAAAAAAATTTTGCACTGAACAAAAATTTTCCACTAGGCTTTAAGCAACCATTCTAAGGTTGAAATCTTGAAAAAATCCATGAAATTACTTGCTCTCAGGAGGGCCTTCTCACAGTGCTGTAGAGGGTAGGATAAATTTGTGCTTCACAAGCATCGCGCATATCGCGTTTATATTTTATAGACCGGAGCTCTTACTTATATTATTGATAAATCGCTATCGTATCTCTCGTAGAATTTGAAAATCTGCTTTATCTTTCGAAGAGGCTTACTTACAGAGCTGTAGAAGAAAAATAGACTTGTGTTGCACATACACGTCTTTCTAGCAGAACAGAGTCTTCTCCTGAACTATTAGTAGCCTTTCGATAGCGTAAGTTTCTGCAATTCCGACGCTGTCCTTGTTTCACACAATACATTCGACTGTTTTTATAGACTTTGCTCAAAAGAATATACAATGTGATGTCATATCTTGAGACTACTGTGAGCTTTTTTTCAAAGAGACCGCACTGTAGCAGGAAAATAAATTAAGTCGCATATGCAGCGCGCATTGTATGTCGGCTAAGGTGTATGAGTGACCGTGGGATCAACAGACCGCGTAGGCGCAATTCACATGTGTAGTGCGAAACTCGTTTATCAATTCAAGATCTTCTTCTGTTTTGAAAAAAATCTCTAGACAGCATATGACTTTGAAACTCAAACTTCCCTCCACACGTTCAATCTCTTTTAGTGCATAGGCTTGGGCTGCTTGAGGTTAGGATTATTAGAGAATTTGCTTGGTAAAATAGAACGAAAATGCAAACTTTAGCACACAAAGCAATAAAATGAAGTTTATTCTACAGCTGCAATAGAAAGAACTAGAAACTTTTACGGAACAGAGAAGAACGTTCAAAATAAAAAAGAAAAATCCGCTCAAAGGCGCTCAACATGTTCAAAACATTATTTTATTTCTAGTGCTACAGCGCTGTAAGAAGACCTCTCTAAAACACAAATACGTCTGTCAATTTTTTTAAACTTGAGTTCTCAAATATTATTAATCCAGTGGAGAGTTTTTGCCCAGCAAGAAAAAGTTTTTCTGAAACTACCTATCCGACTGCAGAAGTACTAAAAATTTATATCACTTACCCATCAAGACAGTGGGAGAATTCCCAAGCGAATGTTGTGGTAAAAAATAATGGCAAGTGATATTTTACGGGATCACTAGTGAAATTCTCGGAAATGAAATAGAAGGCAATTTCCATCAAGACGAACATGCTAAACTGTATGCAAGATTGTGCGAAGAATCTCAGTTCTTGCCGACGTTGTTTGCGCCTTATTGCCTAAAAATGCGCTTGTAATATGGCGAAAATTTTTCTAACTACAAATATTCAAAGAAAGGATACTCGAATACTAATCACCAAAATCCGCTTGACGCGGCATATGGCCACTGAGTCGACAATGATGATAAGAACAAAAACGGTGACACTGGTACCGAAATCGAGCACTTTCGACAAGATGAAGCCGCAGTAGTTAGGTGAGAACGACCATAAAAAAGTCATTCGAATAAAATAACAGATAACACTCATCCACTGAAATTATCTATTTGCTCAATCAAAAGTAGATGCAATGATATTCCACGCTTATGTGATTGGAATCATCTAGTCTGTCAACTATAAGCGATTATATCTAAGCCCATTGTAACACTCGTCATTGGAAGGGTAAACCTGTATAATCTATAGATCTCTGTCAACAAAATAGAAGAGTTACTGTTTTAACAAAAATAAGGCATTTATTTTCCTAAAGCTTAATAATGTAGTTCCAAGACCAACGATCTATTGACCTCGGCACTCTTCAATAATTTCTGGTTTTTCTTTTCCAGATAAACACGAGTTTTCCAAATGATATATGATTCAACAACTGACATTCTGCCAACTTTTCTCCTTTCCACTTTGGTAAATGGTGTAATTTGTTTCTTGCCTCTGTCGTTAAACCTTAAATTTTTCTCAGAAGCCGAAATAAAATCAAGAATTTTCTGCATTTATTAGGAACTCTAATGGCCGCTTCATAAGAAACGAATGGGTTTTTGAATGATCCATTCACGCTCAATGGGACGAAAATCTCTGAATGCTCCAGTTCCGTCTATAAAATCAACATAATGAACAATCCAGCTCGAGAGTTTGAGCAGGAGGAGACGAGCAGTTTGGGGAACGTTTAAGAGCATCGAAGATGTAGTGAAGAGGACAAAGAACGTCCGACTCCGTGCCCACCTTTTCCTCTCGACGATTATCCCTGCCCTAACGTATGCAGCAGAAACCTGGTCGTTACGTAAGCAGGATGAAAGATCACTTGGCGTTATCGAACGCGCAGTCGAAAGGTCGATGCTAGGAGTATCCCGTATCTCGCAAATGAGAGAAAGGTTCCGAAGTTCCGACCTACGTCAACGATCGAAAATCAGAGGACGCCGTTCTACACGCCAGGATATCGATAATAAGGTGGGCTGGACACTTGATTGCTTCAACGACAACCGATGGACGAGAGCCATAATTGACTGGATGTCTCGGGACATCAAGCGCTCTACAGAAAAACCATCAACCCGATGGCCCGTTTTTTTTTCACGAAAGGCATAGATGAAAGATATGATGCTCAGAGAATCCCTAGAGCAAGGAGTACCCACTGAGCTACTCTTGCACGCGTTAGGGAGAAATGGAGGTGTTGCTGGTATCAGCTCGAGTCATTTTACGATCAACGGGACGACAGGTGATACAGGTAATCATCGTCGCAATGTCTTTGATCGCATAAAATTTCTGTGTTCACTCACACTCAATTTCTTCCAGACTACAGTTATGCGTCGTCGAATTAATGCGTCTAACATCAAGCAGACTTCTATCATCACAATCCTATTAGAGTTCCGCAAATATTACGGGCGGCTAGAGGAAGATAGTGTGGTGAAGTAAACAAAATTGAACAAACAAACTTACTCAGAATAGAGCCGTTATATGTTACTTTTCGTCACGACTTTCTCTTCTGTCGCGTAGTTTTTTTGTCTCTGACCAACAGCTTTGTATAACAGGTGCGATGCCACAAGACGGCCAAAAAAAATCACAGTTTTCTGCATCCAATTTTCTTGGAAAGGTTCGTCTTTCGGGGCTCAATCGTATTAATCAAGTTCTGTTAACCATTCAAGGCCGATTGAATGAAGCTCGAAAATTACAGAGTCGATATTATATGTGTAGTTTTTTAAGAGATCCGAATTTTCCTAAGAGATCTGCCCATTGTTCGGTTAGGTAAAAGGTAGAAGAAAAGAAAAAAATTTAGGTCAAGGGGTCCCACTTTTCCGCCTGACTACTTAGACGGCCCATGTTCACTGGTGCGCTGGCCCGAGCATAATTTCCATTTGTTTCTCTCTCGCTCATTTGTCTTCCATGGTGGTGGTCTATAGGCATGGAAACGTAAACTAGACCCATTTAATGATTCTAAACCGTTGTCGTCTGTGTATGGACAAATTAACGTGAACCATATACACGTCCTCCCATCCTTCAGATGGTCTTTCAAGAGGACACTTACATTCTTTGAGTCCACTCTGATGCACTTGTGCAATCTGTTCTTATCATGCGACCGGCCTATCAGTGTCCGACTATCGACATACAAACTTTCGAATCATGAAGGTGAGATAATTTTTGGAGGTGGAGAGCTGCGAAAATCGCTTAGGTGTTGTGAATACTGGCGAAAGTCCAGACGACTTCGTAGGCGCTGTATGGGTGGCGCGCAAATTTCTTGACGTGTTTGTAGAAATAGCTCACATTTCTGCTTCATTGCAGTGCTCCGGAATGGCTGTTCAATCAAAAGGTGAGATGGAGCTTGGACGTCGTTATTGGTTTGCGGCTTCTTTGAGCAGCTCGAACGATGCCCATGTTGCTTTCTTTCTTCTGTCTACTTTCCCTTCCATTTTGTTTCTCATGTTTCACTGAGCCCAAAATGAACACGGGCGAGGTGAATTCCGTAATCGGAGAATCATCGGGTTCAATTTGTCATCTTCGTACCATAGACCCTTCGCAGGCTGAATCTTCGTCCCCTTATGCGTAGCCCAATCTTTCCATAGTTTCGTCACGTTCAATATGCACCGGCTTTTTTAACTAGTACTTTTCAAAAAGATGACGTTGCTTCCGTAAAAAAAAATATCTGATGGGAATCTCTCCATCAATACGTATACCTTTTTCATCCCAATCGAGCGATTTCATTATCCACTGTAGTGCGTCATTGAACAGCTTTGGCGATAGGGTGTCGCCTTATCCAATCCCCTTCTCATGGGTATGGTGACGGGTCGATTGAAAAGCCGTATTTTTCTACAGTAATTCCGATATCGGTGAATAATGTTCGTATATCAGACGGGTCTGTACTTTATTCGACGAGCGATGAAGCGACTGCGCTCGCTTCGACACTGTCAAAAGCTTGCTCATAGCCAATACGAGTTCAAACACGGAGCATACGGTTTTTCGCGCTAGATTACAATGACTCGTGACATAATTTGAATGTGGTTCATGCAACGGATTTCCTCCCAGAATCGTACTTGCTCGACTGCCTGTGCCTCAGTGTCGGAGACCTTTTTTGTTACCTTTCTTAGGTAGGATGACTGTGCGCCAATTCCTTCAATGCTCAAAGACTTCTTCTATCTAAAGGTATGATGTCATGTGTTTTGCAAGAAGTACGTGCAGATTGTGACTACTAGTTCCAAGGAAATGGATAGTGATACTAGCAGATCCTGGAGCTGTGCCTCTCCTCATGCTTTTATCAAAAGGATAAGGATAAAGCTCTCGGCGTTGATCAATCCCTGAGGGATGCATTCGACTTCAATTTTTAACTTCGTTTGAGGTGATTGAATACATATCTGGCCTTTACAATGACTCGCGGTGGCCTCCCGCTTAACCGAGTCAGTGCTGCTTATCCTCCCAGACAAGTCTGAGACCTGCCTGGTACCAATTTACCGACCCCGGAGGGATGGATGGCTTGGTGAGCCATGAGCGCGAGATCGAACCATTGACCTCGTGTGCGACGCAGAGCACCTCTAACCACTGCGGCCACATTCGCTCATTATGCTTTTATTAAAACCTTAATTTCAAAGCTAGAATCTTGGGTGATTTTTCACAGTGGAGATTTTGTGGTGCGAAACGAGGGTTATGGAACAAAAAGTTTCTTATAGATTCTTCCAGTTCTAAGTTCCCTATTATGGCAAGGTGTAGTGACGATCTCAATTTCGTTAATCAGGCTCATCTTAGAAGACCAAATATCAAAGGCTGATGACTGGCTTGAGTACACAGTCCATCAGAAGCGAAACGGATTTGTGCAAAGCCCAATTTGCCGTATAGTTCGGTAAAAATTCACACGTACGTGCGTCAATAAAGGAATGCATCTACTTACTTCTTGTTCGTTAATGATCAAAACTGGTTTAATTTTAAGTGCTTTTTTGGCTCACATTTTGATGCATTCGTTTTTGTAAAAGTCTGTATTGCGAGTAGATTTTCGTACTCGTTGGTTATCTTGATCTGCTACCTCAGTCACTCCTGTGGAGCACCTCTTGAGCGAAACACCCTCAGTCGACGATGCCTTTTTTACACAAGGCAGCTGTTGATAATATTCGCTGTCCTCTGATAGTAATATCTGGTTCTCTCTGATAAGGAGGGACCAAATGAAAAGCGATCTCATTTGCTGGAGGGGAACTTTTCGTATGAGTGTTAGTGACTATAGCAAACCTCCCAATGGAGTTTTGCTATCTTTTCGGGAATTACATGATAATTTTAGGTAACGCAGATGGTCCACGACCTTAGAGAGCAAATGGTACCGCAGAGGTTTGAGGACCTTAGACAGAAAATGGTCCAAGTGGCGAGGGCGGCACCCAGCTGCCACCAACCTCAACAGGCAGTTCAATCGACGGGCATCATCTGAACGGTCGTCTTACCTCACCCGGACCACCTCACCTCATTTTATTGCCAACTCATTATGCTCTCTCCACATAGTCTCGTTATCATGTAACTAATTGCTATGATAAGGTTGAGTTCTTACAACTGTCAGATGAACTCAATAGAATCGTGAGCGGAACTTATCACTAACGTGGCGGAGCAAACTCACTTAGGCTATGCTCGGCTCACCACCGCGGTTAAGGGATTCTGCCCATATATAATCAGTAGTGACCCCACTGCTAACACTATATACTCACCCACTGGATCCGCCGCCGAGTGTTCTACTTGGGGGCGAACATAGCAATCCCAAACGGGCTCCGCCGCCTAGTCCTGCTCCGTTAATAACAACACTCATGGTATCGTCACACGACGATACATCTCATCAATTACGTTCACTTATTCATATTATCGTCTCAAGACGAAACATCACATTCACTGACATATGTTCACATAACGAAATGTCGCAATCGTATATATATTGTTCTTATGATATTATTACAGTATTGTATGTAATTATAGGTTGTTTGGTGGTACCACTTCATTGTTTAGTTTCACCACGTTGTTTTGTATAACCCATATAAAGGATTTGAACTTTGTGCTCTTGTCGGCTACAAGAGGCATGTTGGCAGAAGACGCGGTCACACAGACTAAAGTTCAGCCCGTAACAACTTGGAAGTGCAACCAGCCACATCAAAGGGCAAAAGTCGCCGCAATCCGGAAGTTCGACTCGTGCACACAAGTCAGTAGGACAATCTAACAATATTCAGATATCGATCGGGTCACTGCCTGAGACAAATTCAGGGACCACACAGCAAATACCACTGAACCTCCACCACAGTGACCATTAGAAAGTTGAGACTACAGACTACAGCCCAATATCGCCGGATTTTCAAAACACCGCTTTATAACGTTGTAGCATCCAGATTGTGTTTCACGCTCCCCTTTCGGCTTCATTTTTATCATGCCTTCAAAAGATCTAATAGTCCTATAGAAGGAGCTCTGTTCGGCGAGGTTTTGAAGCACAAATCAAAAGACCAGAGGAGATCAAAAGAGCCTTTTAAAAAAGTGAACACATTTATGAGCTCTTCAAAGCTTGTACTATAGTTTGAGTACTAGCGCTCTGAGAAAGGAGTTTTGTCAAGCAAGATAAGAGAAAAAACGCGGCGCTTTATGAAACATGATTATATCTTGAATGCTACACCGTTATGAAAAGGTGTCTGAAAAATCTGTGACGTGGGGCTGTAGCCTCAAGTTTCAGCTTTTAAACACTTACTGACACTCCTATGAAAAGTTCCTTTTCAGCAAATAGGATCGATTTTTCATTTGTTTCTTCCTGATCACAAAAAACATAACATCTTAACAAGAAATTCTTTTTGCAGCAAAGACCGTTGTTAAATGCTTGCGCGCAGAGAATTAGTATCATTTTTAATCAACGCACATCCAGCTCAGAATGAAAAATCAGCGTGTTTTTCGCACAACACTGCGCTTTTTTTGTTTTTTCTAATGACCGACTGAAATCTCAGAGGTAAACACACCTTTAATGATGTAATATTCCAAATTTTAGTATCTGTACGGTTGTCACGTCAAAAGCTCTATGACAAAGTTTTTACAAAAAAAGTTCTGTCAACTTTAATACTGCTAACAATGAGTGCACGGTTTCTGTTCTAATAAACAAATCAGTAAGTTGAAAAAGTATCAGCTATAGTTCACCTTTCGTATAGGGTAGAAAATGAAGTGCGCCAAACAACCAAGCCAATGCAATCATAATGGTAGTATTCCTTTGGTTCAAGAAATGTCGGCTCTGGAGTGGCCATGAAATAACGATTAGTCTGCAATATCAAAATGACACATGGACTTCACATCACAGATAAGCACTTCAATTTCTTTTTTTTTTTTTTTGATGAGGAAGGGAGCCGGAATGTTTAGCGAGATGCTGACAGCTACAAAATCACAATTAGCGAGTGCCTCTTTGCTCTCTCGACAACTGCACGGAAAAGAAAATGGAAATCGAAACGATCAGTCGTTTTTCGAGGATTCGAGTTCGTAACTGGTAGTTACGCTCTGCTTCCAAATCGCTCTATTCGACAGAAATAGAAATTTATGACTGTGATAGTTAAAAATTTGTCTTCAGTACAGTTTGGTTTCAGAGAAGGTATTGAACAATTAAAAACCTTTTTGCTGGGCAAAAATTTTCTACTGTGACTATTGGCAATCATTCAAGAGCTTAAATCTTTGCGAATCCATAAATAAACTTGTTTTTGAAATAAAAACCTACTTAGAGCGCTGCGGCACTAAAGGAATTTGTCTCGCCCGCGACCCGCGTCAGTGCGCATATACTTTGATGGTTAACGTTTCACACTGAGCTACCAATAGTCATTGGATAACGTAGATCTCGATCATTTCAGATGTATTTTAAGATTCTTGTTAAGGCAGTTTCCAGAGAGTTCAAAAAAAATGAAACTGTGTTCCACAGAAGCGTATTTTTTGGAAGACAAAGTTTTTTTCCTCAAACTTTCAGTAATCACAGAACAAATTTTGGTGTTTCCAACACTGTGCTTGTTTTCTGAAAAGACTCTTCTATATACATTAAGCAGAACCAACATAAATGAACTACATACACTGTGGATTGCCTGTGGCAAGGGTATATGGGTGGCTATGGATCAGTACGCGATCGATAGACCGCGTACGCGTCCTTCACATGTGATGAAATCTTTGTTGTTAAACTTATTTTGCTTTCTTATAAACTCTAGATAAAGTATATGACTGTGATACTGCAAGATTTCGAGTACACGTTCATATGCTTTTCGTGCATGAGCTTTGGCTGCTAAGGCGTCAGCTTGCTACCGCATTTTATTCACCAAATTATAGTGAAGATGGGAAGCGTAAGTCCTCAAAACAATAGAGCAGAGCTTCTTCTACAATTATTACAAAGAACATAGAAATTTACACAAAACGAAAAACAAAACTTCGAATAAATAAAGAAAAGTAACGCCATTACGCGCAACGCCTGTGGAACACAATTTTCGGTTCTTTGTGGCAAGGAGGGGAATGACCGAAAACCTTATCTCATTTGCTGGAGGTGAAATTTCCACAGGAGCAATAGTAAACACTAGAAAGCTGAGAATTTGCGCTGCAACCACACGTCGCCTGTTTTTTGAAACACCACGTTGTAGCGCTGTAGCATTCAGATCAGAAATTTTGTTTCACACTTGCATTTCGCCTTCATTTATATCCCGCACTTATTACGCTGGAAGTCGAAAAGCATATCAATGTGTAGAGGAATTTTCGGAGTATCTTGGCCAGTCGTCTTATCTGGAGTTTTTTTCATAGCGAAGAAAAAAATTCCCAATTGAATATCATTTTATCGATCGTGCCAACTCGCCCCCCCCCCCCCCCACGGCCTTCGTCTTGTCGAATAGGCGATTGCTAAAAATGTAGAACACGACCTTATTTTCTCTGCTGAATTACATTTCCAGAAAATAACCACATCACTAGAATCAAGAAACATTACGCTATTAGATATTTACTAGCAGTCTGAAGAAAGAACATTGTCTGGCGAGGTATGAAGCACAAATTAAAAGACCGGAGCGAATCAAAAGGTCAAAAGAGCTTTCTATTAAACAAACACATCTTCAAGTTTTTTGAAGCTCGTGCTACAATTCTAGACTAGCATTTTAAAGAAGGAGCTTTATTCAGCGAAATATAAGCGAGGCAAGAGAAAAAACAAGTGGCTTATGAAGCATGGTTTCATTTTGAATGTTGCAGCGTTACAAAAGGGTAATTTGAAAAACTAGCGGACGTGAGACCACAGCCTGAATTTTCAGCTTCCGAATGGTTACTAACACTCTCAACACTATGTAATGTTTCTCCGACGAATGGAATCGGTCTTTGTTTGTTTCCTCCGAATCAAAATGAGCCATATTTTCTTTTCCCTGATACAGCGCTGTGAAAAAACCTTATTGAAAATTGAACACATTTTTGAAAATTTTGAACATCACACTGCTGGACGTCTACTAATAGTCTAAGGAAAACCTCTGCCCTAGATTTAGTCGCTTCATGATCACGCAATTTTTCCACATGCCCACTGCTTTTAAGAGCCTTCCACTAAGTGACCAAGTGAACACCAACTGTGCAGAGTTCATATGGATTGCTGATGTACTTCGTGCATCAAAAATAACAGTCTCATATAGTATTTAATATCACTTGTAAAAACGAGGCTTCCTTCTTTGCACCTTGTGTGTGAATTGGTAAATTTTATTCAAAACTTTTCAAGAATCTTATGCGCTAGAGCTTCACATTCTTCTACGAACACGGCAACTTCTATTTCGAAATCCTTCCTTTAAGTGCCTGTGTCCTAGAGCCTGGTGGCGTATTTTGCTTAGTTTCAAGCTTGCCGATGGTGCTTTCTATGCAAACACAAAGTGGCCTATCCCTTTCGCCAATGTACTTGTCACTATACGCTTTACGAGGGATTGGGTTTACTATACACGTACTCACCGCCTTTACCGGCAGAACATATTATGCACTCTTACGTTGTATATAAACCATCATATGAATTTAACCTCTTCTAGTGGCTATATGATGTCTCAAATATACCGTTTGATGTGAAGCGATGTGCACAACTTTCGCGTCAGCCGGGACTAGAACACGCACCTCACCCTTCCCGGAAGCGCGTGCTCTACCCGTTACACTACTGACGCCCATTTTGCACACTACTCTCTCTACGTTGTAGAGCATGTGCGCCAGTAGTGTAACTGAAAGAGCACCCGCTACCTGAAAGAGTAAGATGCGGGTTCTAGTGCAGGCGAACGCGAAAGTTTTCACATCACTCTACATCAGTCGATCATATAAGCACTTACGACGAAAGAGCTCGCTGATGGTTTTTGATGCTGAGTCATCCGACACATTAGTGTTCACTAAGAAACAATTAACAACATGCAAGGCTTGTCTATACGGCCGATCCTGGCGCCTCTGAATGAGTGTGTGAAGTGCTCAGCCTATATAATCATCCAGAACTCTTTTGTTCGAGACAGAGGGTGGTTATTGCAAAAATGGTTCGCATTCAGTCTAGCTATTGCCTCTCTGTTTGAAGTGGAAGTCCTGGTATAAATGACCTCCAGCCATTACTCTACCATGTGCATAAAGATGTTTGCCTAGTTATCTGTGTCAATTATAAGGACATGAACAGATGTTTTCCAGTGTTAAACGAACAGTCGGGATATGTGAATTCAACCGTGCTATGTACCAAGATAGAAGTTGGCTTTCATTTGTAAACTTTACAGGGCAGATCATTCGAGCAGAGCACTGATACGTGATATCTAAGGCCAATTAGGAAATCCTTACTGACTTATTACTTCTGCTCTCATTCAACACCTACAGAAAGGGCCATATGAAAACATGTTCCCAACAGCATCCATTGTGCGTACAGGAGGCAAGAAGAAGTTAGTCCCTAAGAGTGGCGGCTTCAAAGTGTGGCTAGTTCACAAGCGATTATATGACGGTCTGTGTGATACAAAAGTGCATAAGTTGCCCCAACAGTATAGGCGGCGATCGCATGAGTACCAGTACAGTCCGCTCGAATCGGTTGTAAATTGCAATTGCTACAAGTTTATTGGAGAAGCGGATAATCCACTCTGTGTCCGCATAATAAACAACTACTTGGCAAGCTCACAATTGATCAGTTATTGTAATAAATATTCGTCTGAATAATTGTTATTTTCTTTCTCTTACGCAGAATCATGGGCTATCGCCAGATAATAGATACTCTAGTCATAGATAATGAAAAAGGTCATAAATGAGTCATGTCACTCCATGTCAAGTGAAACCTTCACCCAACACAGAGTGTTGCGCACTCGATTGCTCTTTGGCTGGTACTTCTATCATAATTATATCTTTATTTTGAGTGCTTCGTTTAGACCGCGCTCAAATTTCAACAGATCCTTTCATTATTACTTGAGCAAACTTCTCATGTGGTCTGGAAAGGGCTCTTGTACAGCTCAATACACGTGTTTCGTCCTCACAAACTCGTCAGCCGAGCAAAAACCCGTCGTCTTTCGATTTTTCATAGTCAGTTCTCTCGGGAGCCTCACACTCCTTATAGAGAGTCATCGAAGACGAACGCTTCACACTCCATGTCAAATGTACCAGCCAAAGAGCAATCGAGTGCGCAACACTCTGTGTTGGGTGAAGGTTTCACTTGACATGAGAGTGTAAAGTGTTCGTCTTCGATGACTCTCCTATAAGGAGTAAGAGGCTCCCGAGAGAATTGACTATGTAAAGATCGAAAGACGACGGGTTCTGTTTGGCTGACGAGTCTGTAGGGACGAAACACGTGTATCGGGCTGTACAAGAGCCCTTACCAGACCACATGACAAGTTAGCTCAAATAATAACGAAAGGATCTATTGAAAATTTGAGCGTGGTCTAAACGAAGCACTCGAAATAAAGATCTAATCAGGATTGCACTTGATTCTGCTGTATCAGACACTAACTGCTTGTCATTGTATTCACCCTTTGTAAAAGCTTCATATATCGGTAACTAGCTTCATATATGTACAGTAATTCATCTATTGAATTACTCATACATTCGTCGATAAGACTGAACTAGAATTTGCTAAGCGCTCTTAGTAAGTAATCTGCATAAGTCTACTGCCATATCTACCCACTTCTAATCACTGCATTAGATTTAAGCTTACTACCACGCTCGCGCCTATCCGAATTGTTGTACAACCATCCAAGGTTACTATAAGGTCACTCTTCAAAGTGCTTGTATTCATTATAGTATTGTAATCTCTTAAGTAACCCATTGCAGTGCCCAGTTAAGGTCCTATTAATACAACTATATGCGGAGTCAGCGGCGCGTAACATATTCTATGTACATGATGTCATAATCCTGCTTCTCATCAATGCTTATAAATAATTGGGAAACTCGCCTCTCATTGATCTTTCCATATAAGATTTGAGGGCCTGTTCCTCACATCACATAGGGGTCACATAATTGTTTTAATACTATATTTTGACTGCATATCATTTGTTTAAATTGTGGATACATTCATCTATATCGTTATTTCTTGTCGCTATGTTTAGATAACGCTTGCAAACGTTTGATTACCCAAGTTTGAGGCTGTTTGCTACAGCGAAAATGAGTCAAAAAGACCCGCTGGCAAGATCTACAAGGCGAGCAGATTACAAAGCTAGTACAATGGACAAGCAACTGAAAGGATTTTGAAGCAGAAGTCACCATCTTCGTACGAGATTATGTATCATCAGTGTGCAAGGTTCTAGATAGCATTCTTGGCAAACTTGATAAATCCGAGCATCAACCGAGAGAAGATTTGCCTTCTTGTCACATATGATATGAAAACAGTATACAATACTGTATTTTGATGTGAGAGGTAAATTAGAGTCCAGGTGAATTTTGCACGATTAGTTCCACTTGGACGATCCATAATGAGCGGTGAGAATGTGAAAAAGTTTCTATGCTCTTGGTGCCGGTTGACATTTAGAATCCAATGAGCCAATGGAGGTAAATGTCTTGAGTGTGTTGTAGTCAACTTAATCTTTAAAGGCTCTGGAGGAAACGAAGCCGCCAAAGCTTCAGTCGTCCAAATGAGTTGTATTATAGCAACCCTGTGTTTAGCCTATAAAGCAAAATGTGTGCAGCTTTGAGCAGCGCTAAATTCAGTAACAACTTAGTGAAAAAGTGGCCACGATTTATGAGAAGCGAATCGCAACTTGAAATCGAAATAACTTTTGCACATTTCCATCAAATAGTTGGTCTTCAAAATTCAACATATATTATTCAGACCTGTTTATTGAAGACATCAGATGCGAATAGATGCACACATCCCAAAGAGCTATCATTGAACCATTAATCAATTTTGCATGTGATGATGTACTTGAGAAATTGGGACTGTCTGAATGGAGTGCGATTCTAGATCTTTTAACAAAAATTTCTAACGTGATTTTTGTGATTATCAAGAAGAAAAGCGAACACTTTCTGTTACTACAAAAACGAATCCTATTAAGAGAAATGGATAGAAGAGAATCTCATTATGTTTTATGAGGGACTTGTAATTTATTTACTCTTCATTTAGACGTCTAAATTACATTGTTCTTTCCCAGATATCTTCAAGGTAAGTGAATGAATGAAGCAGCTGAAAAGCAATATCATTCTCACGAAATTGTTTATGAAAAGCGAAACTAAAAGATAACTTACAGAATAATCATTGGAGTACAGTAAAACAAGTATAGTGCAAGCTCTAAGAAATTAGCAACAGAATGAGAAAAGCACAGCTGCTGGAACGGCAACGCCATCTTCCCTCCTTTGATGAGTACCACCATTGCAATACCGTTACCAAGTAGTCCAATCACACCAATCTAGAAATGAAAGAATCTGATTAGAAAGAACAGTATGATTTAAACTGGTAGGCTACAGAAGAGGAAAGTTCCATCCACTTCTATTGTTCTTCCACACATGCTGCGATAAGTGGAATACGCCAATAGCATGGATGTGGAAAGCTCACAAATACTCTCTTTAACGCGTTCTTCAACAATGCGTCTATTTAAAGTATTTGATTGATAAGAGCTTACGACTTCAGTTTTTCTGTGAGATAAGCAGAGTAGCAGCGACGATGTCAATGTACTCAACAAAACGGAAAAATTTGGTTTGGAGAGAGCGTAAATGAATCGTAGAGTCCGTTCACAGAAAATCCTTGGCGTGAATGTGATTGAATTGAGATGGTATCTTAATTATAAAAGACAATTTATCTTGGACGTTTGGAGGACGTGGAGAACAATAAAAGGAAGATTTCAACAAACGAAAAAAGTTGACAAGCACAGCATTAGAACCCCTCAAAGAAGCTATCGACTAATTGAGAGACGTACTTATTTGGATACTTAGATACTAGGACGGTCCGTCTTTCACGAATTGTGCGGACCCCAGCACATCTCTCATTCGTTTCGTCTTCTCGCGATTGTCGTCCATGGCTGTCATTTCGTTCAAGCTTGGCCACTGACGAGAGTTTCATAACGTGGTCTGCAGAATATCGCCAGGTACGAATACAGTTGATGAGAGTATATATATGAATACAGCTGATTGAATACGTCCGCCCAACGTGTAGGTGGTCGTCCTTAGGGACGGGTGTATTTTCAAGGGGGTCCCATTCTATAGCTCGCTTCGTCCACCTGTCGTCTGATCTTCTTAGTATATGACCGGCCCATCTATGCTTCGCTATCGCTGTGAATTCTTCTGGAACACGAAGATGAGATAAATTTCTGAGATTTGAGCTGCGCAAGCCGGCTAGGTGTTGTGGGTGCCAACTAATTCTCAGAAGACATCGTTAAGCGCTCTGTGAGTTGTCCGCAGTAGTCTTGACGTGGTCGAAGTATCACACGTTTCCGGTGCATATCAGAGTGCTGGGAGGAGTGTTGATTCAAAAAGGTTGGTGCGTAATTTAGGGTCCGTTATTTGGTCGGTGGCTTCTTTGAGAGGCCCAAATGCGGCCCGAACTGCTTTCCTTCTTCTATCAAGCTCCTCCTTCATGTTGCTTTCCATATTCAGTAAATCAAGATACACGTACGAGGAGGTGTCCGTAATCAAATATCCATCTAGTCTGATATGTTCAACATTGCACCATTGGTTTTCATAAACTGACTCTTTATGCGATTTATGTATAGTCTAGTCTTCTTCCCGTTTCGTTAAGCTCCTTGAGCATCGTCTCTGCTTCAGTAGTGCTATTCGAGAATAAGACAATGTCATACGCAAACGAAAATTTGATGCGATTTTGTATCGATGCGTTATGCCCTTTTCGTTTTAATCAAGTGACTTTATTATCCACTGCAGTGCGGCGCTGAACAGCTTAGGCGATAACGTATCGGCTTGTCGAACCCTTTTATCAATGCATATGGTAAGAGGTCGATGAAACAGCTGTATTATTGTGGCACAGTTCCGATAGCAGTCTGACAAAGTTGTTATATAGGACGGATCCACTCCTTGATCGATAAGCGCTGATAGGCTTGCGTTCGTTTCGACGCTATCAAATGCTTTTTTATAGTCGATGACAGTTAGGATTAAGGCTTGGTGGTAATCTCGACAGCCTTTTATGACCCTCGATGCGGTTTGGAAGTGGTTCATGCAGCAGAATACCCATCGAAATCATGCTTGCTCAACTGGTTTTGCCTTATCTAAAGTTCTCTATATGCGCAGAAGAATGATCTTCCATCTATCACATCGGTATATATCAAACACGTGAGTGTTGCAGAAACCTCTAGCCATTGCGCCTCTCAGTTCAACAGTCTCTTTAAACAAAATAATCGGCTCTCTCGACGACCGGTCTTAATGCTCAATTCACATAATTGAAACCAACTACAATTTCAGGACTTGGAAGAATATGTTTGAAGTTGAAACTCAGTCTTGCACGTTTGTATAGTAGGAATGAAATTGAGAAAAGCATATGAAAAGTGGACGAAAAGAGCAGTGCAGTAAAAGAAAATTTATGCAATATTTGGAACAACCATTCAAGCGATACATGCACGTGTATGTGGCCTGCTATCTGTCTGCATCCGCAGAACAATAACGACTTCAGGATCTCTAGATGTGCTTCGCGAACGTCACCATTGTCAAGCAGACTACTCCAATCGGCGACGATTACGAGAAAAAAACGAGTGGAAGTGGTACTGAAGACCTTACAAATGACGAAGGCCGATTACGGGAGTGCCCAAGTGGCTAACTAATTGCTCAATCATAAACTTGATTTCCTTTCATTGATTTTCCTTCGAGGTCCACGGTGTTCTCCACAGTACACTCTCATGCAATATCTGTAGGAAGTCACTCGCGCTTGTTTACAGGAAAGAAAATTCCCCACTTTGTAACTAGTTTTCCTGGGGAATCGGTACCACTGATGACAAACTAAATCGTGTTAATCTTCTAAATAGATTAGCATTCTTTTTAAGTCGACCTCTGAACAGAAGAATGGAATTTCTACTGGAACTAACGGCTTAGAACGCACAAACACTCTACCTTCAACTGGCTGCAGGTAGACTGAATAAAACATATAAGTTGCTCAAAATAAGGACAAATAGAAGCCGAATATGAAGTACAAATACTTGCTTCTATGGATTTTGGATCAGCTAGATCACATTTTGATCCTTATCTGACGTATATTTGTCCTTATAAAAATCTAAACCATTGCAACTGTCAGTAGATGCATCAATCACAGAATGGGATTTAGAGAAACATAGATAAGAAACATTCATCTTCGTTCACCACTATCTTAAAGATGGTCATATATTCGTTTTTCTTCCTGACATTTGAAATTATTTTGACCTATACAATAACTCGCTTTTAATTTTCATGAACCATTCCACTACATCCATTCCTTCATACATATTTTCCAACCCTAGGTGATCGCAGTCTTGGTTACGCGAGGGCGCTGGGTCGGACCAATATGTACTAACATGAAACATCAGTCAGCTACCATAAGTGGTTGGTTAGATCTGTATCCAGTCACCTTACGATGTTTATTGGCGTTAAATGTATAGCGCCCTTCAAGGGGTTGAGTAATACTGAAAGTTTTATCCCTACCTTCTTGAGCTGAAAATTTGTTTAGGACGAGATTTCATTGGGTTCCGCTACGTTTGGGTCCACTCTGATACCTCACGATGAGGGAGTGGGGTACATTTCTCAAAAAACCATAATGCTTCCTTAACAAGCTTTCAAATTTAGAATTTGCCTCTTTTAACCCCACTAGGCTCATTCACTTAGAAAATGAATACAATAAATGGGAAGTGAATCGATGTTTACAGTAAATTCGTTTTGACGAGAACGCCGACGCCGGCTACACCTCAGCCAGGTCGATGATGTCGTACCTTGAAATTCAATAAGTGACTAATCTGAGAAGCAAACGAATTCGATGAACGCGCCTATTAACAGTAGCTTGTAGCTATAACCTACTTTTAAGAATCAACAAGAGTCTTCTTGTACATTAGTAATTATTTATGTAGGCGTGTTTTTACGTCGCTGTTGTAACTTGCTACCCAGAAATTTACAGAAATCAGGCTACATGGGAATACACTCGATAAAGTGTGAAGTGCTACAAGCACAAAGGCCCCATAGGTATACCGGAAAATCAAATGAGGTGCACTACGGCTTATTCTGCGGAATTTGATAAAGTGTTCATGGTAATCTCCCTTCAAAACTGTTATGCTTCTGAGAAACTGACGGTTAGGGCTGAAAACGTCATGCAGAAATTCATTAGAGTAAACAAGAAGTAGACACACCGTCGTCTAGACACTTTTTGCAGCAGTGAAAAACCTAACTAATTACCTTGTTGCCTAAAGCTGGTGCAATTGAGTTGTTATCTTGTAAAGAGCATTTTTTTTTGTTGGAGGCTGAATGCATTTCACATGTATAATGAAGTTATAAGTCTAAGAGAATTTGACAAAGTTTGTAAAATAGTCGATCAAAACAGTCGTAAGTGTTCTCGTATTTCTTTATCTCCAGATTCGTTTTCATTTCTCGGATGCAGAACTGCTTACTGTATGAATCGGACGGCTACAGTCTCAAAACAAAGCGATGTTCCTTTTCTGCATTTCTACTTCTGCATATTTTCTTCTCCCGGGAAATGTTTGACTAGGATAATTCCCTTACTATACAACTCTTATTGCCAGTTAAGAGGGTGTTAGTGGTGTCACTCTCCATTCCTTGCCATCATTACTGCTACGTCACTCTTAGCCATTATGATAAACTTATCAAAACTCCCCTAAAATCATATGTGATCGTTGCGACAGCATCGTGTTCTGAACAAACCAAACCCGCTCTCCCTTCGAAGTAACCAAACTGGTACATCGGTAAGCACCCAAACGTCATCTAGGCTAAAAATGCTCTCATTCAGCAATCTTCGGTACACTTTGTGTTATGAAATTCATAGCGTACCCCAAGGCACTAATCAACGCCAACTGTTTTATTCTTCACACTTTTGTTATATTAATCAACACCTCTTAACTTTTCATTACAATTTACCGCATTTATTCATTTCAATTAATATCAAGCTATTCTCCGTATAGAGATCCAATTACACGAATGTGAGATTTGATTGCATATTCATCATCTAAGGGTAAAATACACACTCAAACATTGCTCTACGTTGGCCACAACTGCAGCTGAACACCAGCCGTTTACCTGAGAAACAATTAAATTTGGGATAGAACATTAATCATTTATTTATCATTTTGGTTCAAAATGGTTAGCCATGCTCTCTCTCTCTCTCTCTCTCTCCCTCTTTCTCTCTCCTTTTTTCTCTCTTTCTCTCTCTCTATTAAGTAGGCCCTCATGTTCGCAAGCATGTCCAGTTACCAAGGGTTGACTTCCAAAGGGAATATACCAGGCCAACAACCAACTTATATTGTGTTTAATGCATGGTTTCGTCCTAGCGCGAGAAAAGCACAAATCAGCGTTAGCATCAACAACTAAGCAACCCGTCAGTCGATTCTTGTTCATGAAACTCTATTCTTTTATTTTATGTACGACTAGCGACACCGGATAGTAGAACGAAAATAGCAACTGCCTTTTGACAGATTTTCGCCCTCCTTTTTATTCACTTCGATACCTCGATTATTTACCGGAGACACTTTAGAAAAGCTCTGATTTAAAAATTGTGTATTTGAAAAACGCAAAGGATGTCTGATTAAGCGCTTCGTAATGTGTGATTACAATAACGGAAGTGCCAAAAGTTTCGAAAACATGGAATGACGAGGCAACGACGTCGGCTAGTGTAGTGGATAAGGTTTGGGGATGCGCAAAAGAAATGGCGGTTAGAAGCATATCAAACCCCTACTCTTGTTCATGTCTCAGTAGCTTGGTAGTATTATTCCACATTGTATCCTTCAATAAAAATGAGACTAGGCATTCAACAAAAGTCTAAGCAATATGTTTTTTTTTCCTTGGAGAGAAGAACAATAGCATAAGTTTTGTAGAAAAATTAGGTAGAGCTGTCTTGATACCCCGCAAAGACCTTTTCATTCTGTTGCGACGCACCATATCGAAACGTTTGGAAAACATACCGCTGGCCATCTCAGCAAACTAATCCTGTTCTTTATGGGGGTTAAATGCAAAAATGCAAGGTTTCAGTCTGTGAAGATCTAGTAATGACAACTAATTGTATGAGAACGTTGAGCTGCACGAGATCGGCAACTATTACTCAATTTGTATACCCAAGCAATATAAATATTTAACTACGGTGAAAAATAATAGCAATAAACTAGATTTTTAATAATAATAATAAGAATAAATGAGGTTCAGAAACTCGTTCACCTTGTGAATCATTTCAACTTTACCGCGATAAAGACTTAGTTACCGTAGGAATATATGATGCCATTTTATTTCATTTTGATTGAATTTAAAAAAGGCATTGAACTTGATCGAGGGAGAGTCGATCTTGTAAGCACAGCAACAAAGGATCAGCTGATTAATCGCCAACGAGACTTGCTGTTCTTCAAATGCTATGCCATCTATGTTAGGAAATCTGTGGACAATGTAATTCTATACCGAGAGATTTATCTAAAATAAAAGACACCCAGTACGTAGTATCTAGCATCAGTCTGCGATAGACATTTGTCAAGAATCAAGTTTTTCTCCACTTACTGTAAAATTTTCAAATTTAATATAACAGAGAGGAGATTTGGTAACGCTGAGCAGTGGACGAGGAATGTCATGAAGATCGCTTGATTCATGCTTAGCCATCATCGATATGTTTTGAAGTGCAATGGCTCGCACATCCTACCCGTTGAGTGACCAAAATAAAGTGAACATCTCTTGTTTCTAAAGAGAAAGTAACGGAGTAACGGAAAACCCGAAAACAGAAAGCACTTCACTCTAAATGTTGCCTGATGGACACTGGAGATTAGATCCATATAAGGGAACTGAGCTAGTGTGGTGTAGTGGTAAAGGTGTACACCACAAACGCATGTATTACCTGGTTCAATTTCGTGTTCCAGGCTCTCTATTACCGTTCTATCTTTACAATGTTGCTACACTTGAACCAAACTTGTCTGGGAGTACTGGCTTGATACATAAGACGGGCCACGGCGAGCCTCTATAAGGTTATGTACTCTATAAGGTTAAGCTTAGGTATGCACTGAGCAACCTTCTACGATGCTCGATGAAGTCGAATAAGTTGCGTATATTCAGGTATTGATCATTTCGAAGCCTTTATTCTGTAGCATGGTACAGTCGGATGTGATAATGTAATTGTAGTGATTTTGTGCACCACACGGGCGACCCAATTTAATGAGGAGCCTATTAGATCCTACCATAAGCTCATCAAGCCTCTTGTCTTCTAGAGTCGGAAAGTTGGTATTTAACTAGGTTGAGGTCACTCCACTAATTTCATTCTTCGTTAGAATACTGTGGCAGAGTTACCTCAGCTTTCAAGGCAGAACAGACATGATAAGCAGTCATCAGCATTCATATAGATAATTGAATATTTTGAGCCGCAGCCGAAGCTAAACACAAAAAAATTGTTCGAAAACCGCTGTGAACGGTGAATTCAAGTAAGCGACCCAAATGTAAAAAGTGCTGAAACGCGTACAAAATGACGCATATAATCTCGGGTCACATATTAGCGATATAAACTAGTTATGGCGCTATTAGCGTAATGAATGTCAGCGATTACCATGTAACAAATATCAATACCTAATTATTTATGTGGGGGCGTAGTGACCAAGTGGTTGTGATGCTCGTGGCGGCGCGTGCGGGACCAAATCCCGCATCCAAACTCTTTCTATCAGTCAAGAACGAACGCCCTATGGAAAGTCACAGCCAGACTACCCTCAAAATTGCAAGAAGACGCGCTTATTCAGTAGTCTGTGCCATTCAAGAAAAAGACGAGAAAGCGAACTGAGTGCTAAAGGTAGTAGGATTCGGACAGTGAAAAGTACTGTGAAGACGAATAATGGAGTGTCTAAATTTCTTCATGTTACGTCACATTAGAAAATCTTCTGGCTATGAACAAAAGTGAATATTAATCTCAATGGCTTACTTCTTTCATTAAAAGACTTCTTAGTAGATCAGGAGATACTAGAGTACAGATATCAAGAATACGTGAAGAGCTTACCCCGCCAACGACAGAGATTCCAATAATACCGTGGGTAGTACCATTTTTCATAATTTGCATAGTTTATGGATAATTGTGCTATCGCTCTACGAATGAATACCGATCTGAAATCACAGATATGCGGAATTTTTCAAAGGAATAGTGGTGTCACAAAAATATGATCAATAACACGTGCTGAGAGAAAATGAGAATAAGCATTGGAGTACGATCAGTTGAGCTTGAGCCGAAATAATCAGTTAAGCTTCAGTGAGAACAGCATTAGATGGGGCGATACATAGAGATGTAACGGCCTGTCATCCGAACTCTGAAACTTTAGAAACGTTTTTTTTTTCAACCGAGCGATAGAATGTTTTGACGAGTTCGTCTTCTTTAGCACCTCAAGTTGTCGAAAAGTTAACTATCGTTTTGAAAAGAAGATAACAAGAAAAGAACAGTTTGCAGGACAATTAATTACTCCGATATAACCGTACCCCATGAATGTTGAGGGGCGGGGCTCGGTAAATGCAATTCGTTAAACTTGTATGTTTTGAAGCTCCAACTTCCTCATATATTGAACTCATAAGGAAATAATAGACTGATGTTGAAAATTTATGCCCATTGTGGGAGAATAAATCAGAAGGGTGCATTCAATGCTTCGCTTGCAGTGGAATGTGAAATGATTGTCACCATGCTGTATAAAGAAAGTCATGGTAAATGGTTCCTGTAACAGCTACATCTCCGCTTCTATTTATTTTTTTATGTGTTGCATGCCAACAAGCAAGATAAAAGGAAATTTGTCACAGGTTGGAAATCCGTACTGAACATCTCTTATGCATCAGATGAATTACACGACTCACTAGTTTCCTACTATAAGTGCTCGAACATCTCTTATGCATCAGATGAATCACACGACTCACTAGTTTCCTACTGTAAGTGCTCGCTTGTCGCATAATTCTTTTTCATTCCACCGCTTTTGACACTTCATTTGCGTTTATTTGAAGAAATCACTTAACCAACAATATTATCACCCTCAAGAGTGCATGAAACGCAGTGGATAGAGGTGCTCTGCATCGCACACGAGGTTAATGGTTCGATCTCGCGTTCACGGCTCAACGAGCCATCCATCCCTCTGGGGTCGGTAAATTGGTACCATACAGTTCTCAGACTTGTCGGGAAGGATAAGCAGCACTGACTCGACACAACGGAAGGCCAAAAGAACTGAATGTTAAATGAAAATCAATTCCTGAAGAATATTTGAATCATCATAGCACTTCGAAAAGTATCAGTTTAGGTTGATTAATAAAGATGTATTGTTTACGCGACCAAATCTGTTAACGGCTAATGACTAATAGTTATGATAGAAAGATATTGGAGAGTGTGTGATAACTGCTGACCTTGGTGGTGTAGTGGTAGCACGCGGCCCCGATATCGACAAAACTCGTGTTCAACTCCCATCTAAGGTCGAATTTCTGCTTGCCATGCAGTTCTCTTAGAAATATTTGAAATTTCAAAGCACTACGGAAAAGGAGTACAAATATAATGAAACATACATGAAATTTGGATTTTTCGCAAGTGTTAAGGAACTTTTCCCTCAACCTTGTACTCACTAACGAGAGAGCTTGGCCGATCGCTTCAAGGTCGAATGATAATTGAATGACTAATATTTATGTCAGAATTATTTATTGTTTATGTCGTAAGTTCGCCACATGACTGCAATTGTGGCACCGTAAAGAAGTAATTGAGTGCTATATTTTGCCTACAAATGAAAGAATATGTAACTGAATATAAACGTAACAACTCTAATTGAATATAAATTGAAATACATAAGTGCGACAAGCGTATACGCATTGCGTCGATCAACTGCGAGAAGTTTATACTTTATAATCTTGGTCATAAAAATCAACATCGCATGATTTTCATCAAGCTATTATGTCAGAACTCGACAGAGTATAGTTGAAAGAGAATTCAATAATTGCTTTTTTTAAACAAGGAAAGGCTAGAAATCCATATGAGAAACTTTTTGGAAGAATGACGAAAATACGTTTTATAACACGATGTGTCTGAATTGTAGATTTATTTTCACTAATAGAGCACAGCGAGGAGACCTTTCCAAAAGTAAATGTATCTTCATAGTCAACGAGATTTACATCATCGACTGCTTTCTAACCTCGCATTATTCATTCAATATAATCTGTGAGAATGTTCGTAGCCTTACCGAAGTTGTTACGAGGACGTGTTTCGGGGGTATCGCCCTCTTCATCAGAGGCCCACGATAGCCCCCCTACTTTGAGCCAGGAAGGACATTCAGACCGAGGTTGTTAAGTAAGAGCCCTACACGTGTTTCGCAGGTATCCGCCTCTCCTCCTTGATACAAAGTAGAGCTTTGTGGGAGGTGGGCAACTGACGGCCAGGGCGACACCTGCGAAGCACGTGTATGGATTTGGCGTAACAACCACGGTGAGGCTCTGGACATTCTCTCAGACTATATTAGACGAAATTTGAACATCGAGTAGTTACCGATGATGAAAAAAGCGCCGAATGCCCTGTACGTGAAAGGTCGAATATTGGATTGAGATTTTTATCAGAGTCTTCTCAGTGAGAATCCACCTCTTGCTGAACACGAAACTCTTTAACGACGACAAAATACTAAATTTCATTAGAAAACTACAGCATTGCAACTCAAGTGAGCTCTGCCAGCAGGTAGTTCGCCTCGCGTGCCAGACGAAAATTCAGCGTGGTAGCCAATGGGTTAATTAGGGGCAGTTTGCGGGATATATTCTGAGTGGTGATTTTTGTGGCGTTTTTCACACAAAAAGAATATTATTTTTTTTACTATGTTATGGCTCATCTATTTTGCTTTATGAACATGAGAGTAGCTAAAATATTCCGAACGCCTGCATCAAACAACCTTACACCATATTAAAGTCATTATATTTGGCCCTAATTGCAATTTCGTGACGTTCTTTTTTTTTCGAAAAAAGAAGAATTTTGTACCACTTCTTTATGTTCTAAATCAGACTGGTGTCTTGCTAGAATAGCAATGTACACTACAGGCTCAAATATGCTCATTTGTAGTTCACAGATTCAGAGATTTTCGTTCACAGCTGCTGAAATCAACAAATCTACTTTTGAAATCGACTCGGTAATCCATAACATCGACTGTTTTTGATCTCGCAATGAACATTCAGTACAATTCTCAAGAATATACGTTGTGATGTCGCCACATACGCCTCCCTCCTTACTACAATGCAGGGCTTACTGTGGTGCGTGGGCCACTGACGATGGGGCGAGACCTCCAAAACACGTTTTGGCTTCGGAGTTACAACCCCGTTAAGGCTTTGAACATTTAATCTGGTAAGGATATGACATGTTTTGAGCCGATAGGTCTAGTGCTATATAGGCGCCTATTTCGTCCTATTGGGACTCATCAGTAGCACCCTCCCTCGGTTCCGTCGATCCTTTGAGGTTAAATGATCCTCTAAAGGAATAGACGCCAAGTAAAAACTAGGCACCTCAAGTCGGATGATGGTATTACCTGACTTTGTGGTGACGGGCAGTCGAGCTTGCCGCTTTTAAAATAAACTATACTTCTGCTATCGACTATTTTTTACAGACCCGCTCAAAAACGATTTAATCTGATAAGGATATGACATGTTTTGAGCCGATAGCTCTAGTGCTATTTAGGCGCCTATTTCGTCCTATTTTTTTAGAGGATTATTTAACCTCAAAGGATCAACGGAACCGAGGGAAGGTGCTACTGATGAGTCCCAATAGGACGAAATAGGCGCCTATATAGCACCAGACCTATCGGCTCAACACATATCATATCCTTATCAGATTAAATCGTTTTGAGCGGGTCTGTAAAAAAGCAGTCGATAGCAGAAGCATTGCTTTAAACATTTTTAATATCTCGGTAATGCCTAGTGGATGAGTGTTATGCGATGTTTCATTCGAATGAATAATTATGGTCGTGTTGACTAAATTACTGCTGTTTCATCTTCGGATAAATGCTCGATTTCAGCACTGCTGTCATCGTTTTCTCTTCTATCTTCATCTTCGTTTAAAAGGTCGCATAGAACAAATTATGTTAATAGGTTTGATAATTGCTTCTTCATTGCTGTTTTCAGTTGGAAGAGTTTTTGGCTCAATAGTAGAAAACATATTTTCACGCGATAATACACAAATCATGTCGACACGAAGTGAAAATCTTCGTACAATCATGTTCACTATTTGTTTTACTAGTCATAAACTAGCCAACATTTCATATCCGATGCTACGCCAACGATCCCATAAGTATTATTGGCCGTTATACTTTACTAGTATATTCGCTTAGCACAGCACATCCTATGTGGATGAGTACAACTAAAGTCTTTTAATAACTTCACAAAACTATTTTCGTCCAACAGATCGTATTTTCAACGCAGTTAGTACACCGATTTTCAAGAAGTCTCCTTTTCATCGTAAAAACATGTACAGCAACAGTCAGATGTTGACTCCAGTGCACATCAAGTCCTTACTCAGTGAACTGCGCATCTCGATCAAACAAAGCAAAGCATCTTGTCGGTGTAGGCAAACCATAATGGTGGCTAATTCGTATTGCTAAATGAAAACTCTTGCTCCACCCACATCCACTGCAAGTTATTCTGTGAGCCCGATGTGCAATAAACACCTCTGCGATGCTTTAAAGTGATCTGTTTTAAGAGATTGTTCACCAAAAAAGTCACTATCTTTTTCTACTGCATTTCTTGGCCGTACTCTCTAGCGACTCCAGCACCATATCTGATCAGGCTGGTACTTGAAATTCCATCGATCTGATGACGAATTAAAAATTAATCGTGAATTATATGAGCTGGCAATAACCATTGACAATAATCTTCGCGTAGTCATCACAGAAATATTCTTTGTATATAGAAAATACATTTGTTTCTCTACCATCAACCGCTCTTCAATAAACTTGCTCAAAACGATATAAACTGATAAGGATGTGATATGTTTTGAGCCGTTGGCTCTAGTGCTATGCGAACACCTCTCTCGTTCTATTGCGACTCATCAGTAGCACCCTCCTCGGTTCAACCGATCCCCTGAGGCTAAGTAACCTTCTAAAAAGGAATCGGCGTCGACTAATAAGTCACCTTAAGTCAGATGATGGAATTACCTGCATTGTGGTAACCGGCAGTCAAGCTTGTGGCTTTTACAATAGATCATACCTAAACTATCGGATCGGTTGAACCGAGGGAGGGGGCTACTGATGAGTACCAATAGGACGAAACAGACGCCTGTAAGCATTATACCTAGCGGTTAAAAAAATGTTACACCTTTATTAGATCTGTTGCACTTAAATAACTCATACTATCGCCTGATGTGCTCCTACATAGGACAAACGATGGAAGACGTTACGTTTCCCGTACAGAGACCTGGATTTGAGTCAGTTTAAGAGAGCGATTGTTGATATCTCTTGAAAGCAGCACGTAAAAGTCGGAGATTCATGTTCATCTTTTTCTCCCAATATTTATTACAGTAGTTTCCAAGGTTTTTAGGTGTCTTAAGAGTTGCAAACATAGCCCTCTGCAAAGAAAACATTTATAGCCTGTTTACACTGATAAGAATGCAACCCTTATAGAAGGTACATTTTGGATATGCGAAACAAGAACACGTGAAGTTTGAAGATTTATGCAGTGAATATATTCACTCGTTCGTTCATTCAGCGTTCACCTCGTTCCATTTGCTCCCGCTTCTCGAGCCGTTTTGCCCAATGGCAATCCAAGTCGTACGGCTTATCGTCGACCTGATGGATATGATGAAATATGGTTGAAAACGGGTGCAGAACAAGTAAATTTAGAAAAAAGCCAAAGCTTTATCGCAGTTGACGACCATTGGGAAGAAACTTTCTTTGCTATATTGCTGCAAAAGAAAAGAAGTCATTCTTAAAAAAATGGCGAAATACCCTTCACTGACGAGGAAATGAATTTAGCGTTCCCATGAGAAAAAAAAAACAACCAAATCAGGCAATATAAGATGAAGCTAAAGGGAAAAGGCTTGCGAAAAGGTTTTGACTTTCCATAGAAATTACAGCTCACTTACAATAAATTAAATTGGGAATTTTGAAGCTCAAACGAATTGTTTATGTTTAGGAAAGCACGTAATCATAATGAAACTACATAAGTGCTGAGATACGAGTATAATTCGAAAACCCTTCAAGCTCTTAATTATCCCCAGAACACCTTTATTTCGAGAGCTTTGTTTAGACCACGCTCAAATTTCAACAGATCCTTTCATTATTATTTGAGCCAACTTGTCATGTGCTCTGGTAAGGGCTCTTGTACAACCCGATTATTCACACTACTTATAGCGCAACGCCTCACACTACTTATAGCGCAACACTCTGTGTTGGATGAAGGTTTCACTAGACATGGAATGTAAAGCGTTCGTCTTCGATGACTTTCTATAAGGAGTGTGAGGCTCCCGAGAGAACTGACTATGAAAAGATCGAAAGACGACGGGTTCTGCCCGGCTGAGGAATCTGTAAGAACGAAACACGTGTATCGGGCTATACAAGAGCCCTCACCAGACCACATGACAAGTTGGCTCAAATATCCCCAAAACACATATAAAACGATACGGAGGAGAGGAAGATGTTTTGTGGCAATGGTTCTACTTCATTTAATCTAGTGTTTTTATTGCGTTTTTCCTCATTGTTATGATGTTTCATATAAACTTAAGAGAATCAAATGGTGAGCAAAAATAAGACCTCTTACCGGAGTCGAACCCACATTTTATCCATATCGGTGTTGCCCCTCGTATGGACACGGCACTTCTGCTCACCACTTAATCCTCTTGAATTCTTTTCCATGAAAAATAAAACACACTAGATAGTATTCTCCATTAGGTAGCGGCCGATTACAGGAAGAGCATGCAAAGCAACGAGGATGCCAGTGACGATCCAAAGCCAAGAGACACGTGTCCACCAAAGTCTCCATACAACCTATAATAGAAAGCATAAAGCTTTGGTCACAGGAACTATCAAACTATAGGCTACTGCGTTTAACATTTTCCCAATCATGCGCAATGATTTCTATGTCTAGCTGCCGTAGATTTGGGCAATTTACCTTGATTTGGTGCACATTTTTTTGTCAGCCTATTTGACCACAGAGCACTTTGATTGAGTCTTTCTAGTCAACTGATAGCCTGTTGAATCCTTTATTGTAGGACCAAACCATCGCTAGGTACTCTCACTTGACTACGAGTACAAAAAGCCGTTATCAGTTGTATGACAAATACTCTCCGATTATCACGCAAAGTTTTGTCAAAGCCTAATGAAACTTTGCGCAAATGATTGGCGGTTTTTTACCCTATAGTAAAAGCTAGAGGGACACGGAAATGTTTTGGAAAACGCTTAGAAGTAACTAGGAAGATTTATTGAATTCTCATAGCTGTGAAAACTTCCATTGTTCTCAAAGCTTTCTATAGATATTTGAAAAAACTCTGCTAACTCTCTTGCTAACTCAATAACAACTTGTGCGAAGATTACGCATTGCTTTGAAGCGCTTTCAGTTTTGAACTGCAGTCGATAGACAAAAACTCTACATAGGTTATTCATTAAACTGCTCGAGATGGAAATAGTTTGGCATTTCAACTTGCAGTACATTTGTCAACTTGTCGAATACCACACGTTGGCCGAGAAAACTCAGCGGCGACGGATTTGAGAACATTTGGCAACTCTAACGTTACAATGCGGCCAAACTGATTTTAAGATCCAGTTTAGTTAAAATAAAATGGAGTTTTACTATTGGTAAAATCTTTAGCGCAGGTAAGTTCCCTGAACGGTTGCGTTTTTGCGTCACACAGTCATTTCAAGGACATCGAGGAAGACACACAAACGTTCTTGAAAATTAGATTGAATGTTTATTGCGAGGTTCTAAAAACACTCGATGCCATGGATCAATTTTGTTGTACCAGCCAAGATCCATCGACTGAGCAGCGTTGATGGACCAGTGCCATTGTGCGCTGTGACGTCACCACATACGCTTCCTTCCTTGCTACAATGCAGGGTTTAATGTGGGGCGTTGGTCACTGATGAGGAGGGCGAGAGCTCCGAAATACCGGTGTGTGACCCTGGCTTATCAACCTCGGGCAAGGCTTCGAACATTCTCAAAAATTCCGAAGACAGTTAGTTCATGCTTGGTTTTCAAATAAGAGAGAACATTTTTATGATATACTCTACTCAGCAATTTGTTCTTGTACAAGCACAGTGTTTGTCTGCTGATCATCGGCTCTACGAATGCTAACTGAGAGACTTTCAATAAAATAAAACTAAGGAATAAGCGATTGAGTTGATCAACCTGAGAGACGTTCATGCATTTGACTGTTTTTTAGCATTCTAGAGGTTACTGAATGCATGTTTGGCCTAGACAGTGGTTTATGAAGGCCAGTCGATAAATTAAGTGGATGTTTTTTGTATCATTTCAGGGATGCTAGCTGGATGATTTGCAAGGTATGGAGGGTCCGGTTTGCTGAGGGCGTGTGAAAGAACCAAAATATACATTTCTTAGCCACCTCAGTACACGAGAGTGCTCGTAAAGTTGTATTCTTTTGACCACGTGAGTTATCAATGCTTAGAGATTTGATGAAGCTTTCAGTAACGTTTTACCTGCACATTTTGGGTTGTACTTCTGCGCAAAACAATGCACACAATATGCATGACTGTCCGCTGCCTAAAAATGCTTCCGGTTGGTTGGTTACTCTGACAGTTCTCACTCTACCCGAATTTTGCAAAAACAAAGAAGGTCACTATACTGATCTATCTTTACTTTTCTAATTGTAATTAAACAATGCGCAGTGGATGAGTAAAATCTCGTAATAAGAGAATGGGCCAAAAATGCAGCACAGTAGATTTTCAATTTTTCCAACTATTCAGTACTTATGTGTTTCAAAATGTCATTTTCGCTGCTCACATAGGTTTTCAAATCCGACTGTTAACTTTTATTTTGGATCCTGATCTTTTCGTCGTAAGCCATAGTTGCCCTAATGTCAATCACCCCAATGTTGTGACAGATAGAAATGTATCATGATTGATTGATGCATCTAGGTTCGAGTGGAGTCAGTGCAAAAATAGAGGTTTAATAACAAGTTAACGGGATTGCTATCCCTATTCGAATCAACAGGAGAGATCGAATCAAAGCAAAGTCATGAATGAATGAAGTCTGAACCTGATAAGTTTGCTTGATAGGGCGTTTACAAGCGGTGCAGGTGAAATGATCTGGGTGCCAAAGTCGATTCATTGCCACAACTGCCTGAAATTCCACCGAAACGGTTTAGGAAGACAGCTTTTCTGAACTCCTTTAAACTGTGTAAATTGCATCACGTTGTTTTCCAGTTGCGCCAGCGTAGAATGAAGTGATGATAATCGCTGTGGAAGGCATTTACACTTGATTTACCTTATTTTCTGTTCTCAATTTCAGTTTGACGATTAAAGTGTAGAAGGACTATCACAATTATACGAATTTTTTTCACTAGTGATGAGTGCAGCCGTAAAAAAAAACCTGCCTACACCGCGACTACTGCTGAGCTCAGTTGACGCAGTTACCGAGGTCATTGAACTCCCTCACAGATGGTCTAACCGCTTAGTCATGAGGCCACTTGGTGGGTTCCCAAATGGTGAATAGGAAAATGAACGTAGACAATACGCCGGCCTGTTACTCTCCTGCAATGAGGCGGATCTATGGAATAAATTCGCCGCTTCTGCTGCTTCAAGTGGACACATACGTCCTCTGTATTCTAGAAGTCGAATTGATCACGAGCTTGCAACCAAGTGGCTTGGAAGCACACTAGGAGACCGTTGGAAATTGCCGTCATAAGTAGTCCTTTCCCTTCCTTGTCTGAGAAAACTGTAAAACTGCTCGTGTACGTCCGACACCACATACAGAGTTGAGCAAGCTATACGTGAGTGTCAGAATTGTAGCTGAAGTGAAATAAATGGAAAACATATTCAGACCACGAATAAGCCGCGAAACTGCAGAGTTGAGTAAGATGAGTACGGCGAGGCTGATGAAATCTCAAGGATGGTTCAGAACGCCTAAATCTTCAAGAAACTCACGATCTTCACTTGCCTGGACCATCACGCACGCTCACATCCGAGTCCACTGTGGAGAACGTGATCTCGCAGACAAGACAAGTAAGGAACGATCTGCTCGGAGTGGCTGAGACGAGAGGGCGTCACCCATTTAACGTCGCCTCAGGCACCGAAACGAGCTGTTTATTGGAACATACTATAGTAAAAGAGTAGGTTACGTTGACGCTTCCTTCAACAGTAATCTAGCTGTAAATATCGATCCTCTCAACCAACTAACAGCTCGAATCGGACGGCGACAAATAAGACATACTAGTTTACAACTTGAGAAACCTGCTTTCAACAGAAGACGTGGAAGTCTTCGAATACTACATATGCTAGCAAACTAGCAAATCGATGCTGCTTAACCGATCTGGGCGTTGTTCCAAAATTCTACATGAGATTAGATCATCGCCTTCTTCGACCAAGATCCCATTGTTATGGAAAACAAGGGAAGGTTGGTAAGTCAAAGAAAGAGTTTCCGAAACTAACATAAACGGGGATTTGTCTAAACCAACAGCCCAAATTCGACGAGTAGACTGACTTATCCATAGTTATCTTCAATTTATATCTCGTAAATGAAAGAAAACATCGCAAGTCTCGACCAATGTCGAAGATCGAAAGTCAGAGAGTCGTACTTTATACCATTGGGCTTTCAAAAGATCAGATGGGCAGGTACATAATGCGTTTCACGGCTCGAATATCAAACACACAGCAAAGAAGCTATTTATCTAATGGTCTGCATTTTTCACAACAGCTCTGGAGGAAAGACACGACGCTTAATGGATCGCCAGAGCAGAACTCCACTTGAGTTGCTACTCGCTGCCTGGAAAATGGAGCCATTTGGAGGCACCATCTTGAATCATTCGCCAATGTTTCAATAGGTATATCTTGCTTTGCAGCAGGTGCTGTGTGTACGTGTCAAAGAATCGCATAGTCGAAAGTGACTAGATTTCATTTGAGCCATTCTCTTACTAGAAGAATCTGGGTCACTGGTGAAATAATACTTAATTACTGTCGTATTAGAGCTATTTGCAATGGAAACTCAGTTTTGAGTGGAACAAACGCGGACAGTCACTCAATTATCAGAAGTACTCATAGAAAGGAGCGCATACCTCGTCGCCAATGGAAGTATGGCATTGACCACAAAGCCTTCTATCAGTTGTGCGATCCATGCAAACTTCGTCCGTTCGAAAGTGCAAAGGAGCTTTCAATAAACCTCACCGCTACGCTGATTTGCTTGTCGAAAATGATAAGATCAAATTTTAAAGTTGGTGAATGATCAGCGTTCAATTATGTGTGTCATAACTTTCGGAGCGGTCGGTTGACTGGCTATGAGAAAAACTCGAAACGGGAAATTTCGCTCAAAATACTATCAATTATGGATCCATAACGACTTATGTTGAAGACATATAAATGTCCTGACTGATTATTTTGAGGTTCCAATGAAAGCATCACTCAAATAACATTGAACTTCCATGTGAGTACTGAATAATACAGTTCGTCACGCTGTCGATGAGCCACACACAAATTCATTGTCAACTTCTAAGCATTATGATAATCCGGCTTTAATGGCTGCGGTTCTCAGAACGCTAACCATTACTTCTTTCACACGACCGGTTATAACAATTCGGTGCGGGGATTCCAACACTACTTGCATCGTTCGCTTTCTCGCATTCATCTTCCACAAATCACGAGTTGATTCGACAGCTGTTTGGGGCATTTTGTTTGGGAAGCTTTCTCCATGGATGTCTGGAATGCTGGCCAAAACGATTCTTTGCAAACTTGGAGGCAACCGAGTTAAGGCTTTTCTAGACCTTCAATTGACTGACTGAAAAGAAGTGTTTTAGGGGATCGAACTAGAGCACCGCATTTCGCTTTCTGAAGAGGTTTTATCTCACCATTGCGCCATCCTCTCCTCTCAAGTAAAAATAGGTAATAAAAATGAGAAGTGTTGACGCGGTGCTCACGAGATGATCTCGGATTTTCATAAAGGTTTCAATTACCCCCCCCCCCCATCCTCCTTTTAAAACAGGAAGGAAATTTATCCTTGATTCACAGAGAAGAAAGCAGTGAAACTCACGGATTGTAATTACCAAAATCGACTCTCTATTAAACTCGGTGTTCTTCAGTAATCCACTGATTCTTCTTTGTAAGTCAAGCACGAGGTTCCACAACACAGTTTATTTTCGAAGCTCTCATTTCGGCGGTTTTGCTTTCTTCAGAGCCTCGGAAGATCAAATTGCTTGCAACCCAGTCAGCAAAACACCTCCTTCACCATAAAGGAAAATCACCAACTTAAGTTCCAATAGTACCACAAGCAACAACTTTTTCACATACTCACTGCTCTTTATGAGCCGCCTGAATGGAGACTAACCGTGCAAAGATCACATAGACTACCAATGCACCTACCAAATCAAAATAGTAGCCTTATTTACAAAGTCAGTTTGATATCGAGGCCTCACTGAGGTTCATGTTTGGATTGATGAAACTTATCCAGAATTCTCCTAAAATCTTGCGCCTAAGGTTTTAGCAGTCTGTGCAAATGCAGTTGCGGTTAGAGATCGTGTTTAGACCGCAAAATGGTATGGTATTAGTTTCAAATGAAGAAAATGGGAATACGCTTGATTCTTCTGCAATATCTCATGGTATTCTCTGAAGGATTAGCTACTGATGATTGCTTTTTCCCATGACATCTGATGAGGCTGGTACAAAAGTAATTGCTAATGTATTGTTGAGATGCGTTTCCTTTACGAGAGTTCTTGAACCATTGCACTTAACGTTCGTCAGCAATTTTTGGACCAAATACGCTGTTAATGTTGCGAATTGTCTCTTTTCCTCAACAACCCATTTGAACTAGCAGTCTGAAACCGCAGCTACATTCGTACCATGCATCATCTTTTCCTTAGTCTAAATTAAAATATAAAACAACAGAAAATGCTAGATCTTAGCGACAGAAATAGAGCGAGAAATGGACTTCAGAATGATATGTAACATAATCACTTTTCTTGAAAGAATATGTTCCAGTATCAAGCGGCGCATTTCAGCAATGAATAAAACTTAATTACTTTCTCACTAGTTCAATATATTTTTTTGCGAAAATTGAGACTTCCAGTTCAAAATTCTTATCTTCATGCGTGTGTCCTATGCGAGCCTAGTGAGGTGTTTGACAGAGCTTTGAGCTTGCTCATTAGGTGTCTTTTATACCGATACGGTGTAGCCTACCCATTTTGTCGATGAACTTGTCGTCGTACGCTCTGCAAGAGATCAAGTAAACTGTAACCGCGCTCGTGCAATCACCGTCTTTACCGGTAGCGCATATAACGCACTCTTGCGCTGCACATGGACGGTCAGTAAGCGTTTGTGAACTAGCTGACGTCTCAAAGTATTCGGTGGCATTCCAATAACTGCTACTTTTTTTTTAAAGTTCGCTCTTTTGAGACTGTTTGATAGCCACACTTTTTTTTTTTGTTTGAAGAGAGTTACAGAATAAACGGGACCTTGCTTTCCGTGAAACTATCACTTTAGGGCGCGCTACCACCCCGAGGAGCTACGCTTTTCTAACCATTGGAAAAACTAGAGCGAGCCAATTTTTGGAATTCTGCATTGAACTCTATTCTTATCAAACACAGAAGGCTGTGAAGAACATGTTAAGAGGCCGTTTTCATATGATAGAGAGTAGGGGGGAGGGAGAGGAGTGGCATGAACTAGTATATTTTCCTTATTTGGCTTTTGGCACCGACTTAGCAATGGGTCCGCTTTTGGATGCCTCAACTTGGAAGTTTTTAGAAAAAGAAGTCAATTTTCAGTTGTTATTTCATAGGTGAATTCTGTGTACTCCGGTAAAGTAATGACTGGCGTTCAGTTACAGTGACTACCCTTGTAGACATAGAGCAATAGCTGCACTTAGTACCAGCCACTATTCCATTGTTAACCCTCTCTCTTGAACGAAATATTTTTAAAATGATCTAGAAGCTGAGCACTCCAAGCACTGTACAAAAGAAAAGTGGCTGCTGAATCGACATGTCGTATATGTTTACCGTACCTTAGTATGCACTAAGGTGTCAAATGACTTAGTATTGAACACATCCGCGAGCTCCCCATAACACTTCAAGAGGCAATAAAAACATTCACTGCTTGTCGTTATAGCAGCTCATGATTCTTTTAAGTAAATGTCAGAGTTACATGTTCAGTGTAGACCTAAAGCGGACAAAAATGTCAAATTCAGTAACAAATTTAACTCGAGATGTGTATCGTGCCTCCTCGGTTTATCGATCACTTTTCGATGCACCGCCACTCTCATTCCTAGGCGACAACAATGCGCGGCATGTCTGAGACTTGATCTTACTTCATCTCCAACAGTGCGGTAAAATGCTCTTCAGGAATGCACAGTGTTGAAATCGTCGAAACCTTCACTTTTGAATGAATACTTATAATCTAAGGGGAGAGCTTGTCTTGCGAAAAATACACATGGATGTACCATAAGTCTCTCTTTTTTGCTACATCACTGTAAAAAAGTTTTCTAGAGGACAAACACAATTTTGAATTTTGATATTTGCGGTATCGAGCGAATACTACAGTCTAAGGAAAGTTGCCTTTCAAAAGATATGCGCTATAACTCGCATTAACGCTCTCAACACGTGTGAAGCATAATCTTGTTTCCAATGCTACAGTGTTCTAAACGGCCTTTCTGAAAAAATAAGCGCATTTTTGTATTCTCCGAGATGAATGCTGTTGAGTGAATGCTAGTAATCTATTGAAAAGTTTCTATCAAGCAAGACAGGTTTTTACAAGCATGCCGTCTCTCCGTAAAAGAATTGTATCCCACTATGCTTGAATATTGTCTTACCCTTCCTTGAGCTTTATCAGATTTTACCATTAGTCACCTTGTGGCGTATAAACATCTGTTCCGTGTAGACTCCAGATAACTAGGAAAGATCAAAATATTACGAGAGCGGCTTAAATTGCGTATCAAATTTTATTACGTTATTTGATTGACGAGCATGGATAAATCTCTTTTACAGCTCTGAGAGTGACTGATTACGAATCATTGAGAAAGAAAAGTGTTCTGTGTTAGTTGACATGGCGTTCGTGATCTACATTGAACCTTGGCAAATGCGGTCTGTATATATTTATCAATGCTCACGGTACATTACTGACTGATACGCCGTGGTAAAACCCGTTTTTACTGTCTTCGAATAGTTTGCTTTGGCGAAGCCGACACGTTTCTGACCAATATCGAAAATGTTGCAGAATGTACGGAGCCAAGGGTTACCGAAGGTCCATGTAGTTCCAAATCCTCCGGAATTCGTGTAGTAAAGACCCAGGACACACTGAAATTGACAATGTTCAAATATAACCTTATCAGACCTCGTCTACCGATCATAGACTTGGCTGGGAAGACAAAAACATTGCGTTTAGCAGATTAGCAAAAACATTATAGGTGTGATAATCATTATAATACCACACGACTGCTACCATGAAGTTAGCTAGTCGACATTACACTTAGTTGAGCTTGGAATATAGCTCTAAAGCGCGTCCAACCAGAAAATTTTAGCAATCCTTGCTATTCTCTGTACAAAACGACAAGTTCTTGTATAGTCACATAGCCTGTAATAGAAATGCAATATTAAAGGTGGCATGCTGAATCAAGTAAACCTACTCTTTCTTCTCCGAAGCCGAAGTCGAACACATACTCTTCTGATGGTACACTGTACTTAATGCCGTTGATGGTGAATACCAAATCAGGTTGCGTTTTCATCGTCGAGCAGTGAACCTTGTAGATCCCGTATAAGATGTCAAAATCAGCGCCTGTCTTGTTGACCACTGCATCAACAACATAACCTGGGGCTCCGATATATATCATACTAGTATCGACGATCACCTGCAAATTAAACGTTCTTCGAAAAAAAAAGTACTGTGCAAATATCAATGTTCCCAGTCTCTATTTAAACATCTTTTCGATGTATTATGTGTTTCGTGCGGACTAGTTTGAGGATTTCAAATGAGTACGTCGCTTTCTCACCTCTCCGGGTCCAGTTTCTGAAAAGTTCCCAATGGAGAAACCCTCAATATTGAACTGCCAGTAAGCTTCCGACGACAGTGGAACATAAGTGACGTCCGATTGACAGTTGGTGGTGTCAACAGCGCCGAAGGTGATTAGACCCGGGTTTGCCACGGCTGACGAAGCGGCCTACAATAAAAGTGACTGTTCAAATTTCTCGAGCTTTGCTTTCATCGCATGCTAACCATGCTGCAATTCCAGATCAAATACTCATAATTTAATCGTCATTATAATGTTTTCAAGCCGACTTTTGTTCACAAATTGGGATTTTTAATTGTAAGTAAATGACTTGCCAGAGGCCAGTGAAAGAGAAATAAGAGTTTAATCACTATACACATTATACTGTTTTCATTTTGCTCGTTAAAGCAGCTACGGTTAAATCTTTATGCGCGAATTTTTTTCTTCTCTTTTCACATATACAAATCATACCGTCACCACGACATTATGCCCTTCACTCGCCGAGCTGGACAATCAGCTTTCATAAAGTCTAAAGGAGAATCGAAGATCGCACAAAATTAAAAAAATGACTTCTACCTTTCTATCCATCCATATGGTGAAAAGAGGCTCATCAAGACTAGGAAGAAGATCCTGCATTGGTGGAATGACCTGCAACATTAAGCTTCACATTGGTTATTTGTTTGGCGGGTTCTGCTGGTCGAAGTGTTATGTTCTTGCAATATCTAGTCTTACCTCGCCTGTGGCAACCACCGGCCATCCAAGTCCGAAGACACCATCGAGTGGGAGGCTGGGATACATTCCCTCCATGTCCATGATAGTGGCGAACTCTTGTTTCTCAATGGTCAGACCTGAGATGACAATATTGGCCATTTCTTTTAGAATCTTTTTTATAAATGTGAAAAGCAGCAAAAAAGACTTGGTGCTTCAAGTTATTAAATTTTCCCTTTACAATTACATTGATACTAATTACCATTACAAATGTGATTTTCCACACATAAATGAAATATTCGAATAAATTTTTTCAAGTGAAAAAGGCTGCGTGCTCCCTTTTGAACATTGCATATTTCATGTTAGTTATACTACACTGTTCTAGTATCGATTGAATTATCGTGGAACTGCAGTTACTAGAAAGTAAGTTGAGATTTTTTGCAGTGAAAAAACTGTTTCGCCTTTGGAAAGAAAATGAGGATGATTTTCTATTAAATTTTTAGCGTTATGGGCTGTTGTTGACATTTGACTGATAATCGCGTAGATTTTTACCAGCAAAAGAGACTGTGTCGTTTACGAGAATTCCAGTACACGATCCGAGTCGCTGTGGTATGTAAATTGTAGTATTTGTTCTCGAGAGTGTTAGAGATTTTGTCGAGTCAAATCTGCGTCTGGTGTAAGAGAAGGAAAAACGGCCGTTACAGGCCTCTGGATTGCAGGCGGCGTCCATTACCCATAGATTCGATGTACTGGTATCCATCATCAAAGTCACAGTTTGGCCTAAAATTGAAGGTACTACTGAGATGAGCAAAGTCTACATTTCTATAGATATTTTTTTGTAGAAATGCTAAAGTCAAAAAACCGTTGCAAAAGAGTTCCTCCGCGAATTATTACAGAAATTATTATTTTTTGTTTTTCAAAATTGAAAAAAAAATTCAAATTAAATTGAATTGAAACGAAATTTTTGTTTTGACAACAATTTTCTAGAAATAATCAACGGTTCATCCGACAACACATCACTGAAAGATTACGTACCGGGTGTTCCAAACGTGACGTTTGCTGTGTAAAAGTTTTCATAATAATCCATCATGCTCTGCGATCCTTTCTTGTGCACTTGAGTGCGCTGAAAGCGCTGCTCTTCCATGTATTTGTGATAGTAATCATTTCTGGAATGAATATTGTCTTAGTTTTTAGTGTAGACAAATCGGAAGCTCACGAATCTTTGAATTTTTTTAAGGCATTCTATCTAGGTTTAACTTAGAAATTGTAGTTAAGCGGAGTGAACCATTCGATGTTATCACGTCGTCCACAACGCACCCCTAGCAAGTGCTGTTCAGCTGATGGCATCTGTTAAAGGTTTGCCATGAAGGATGATGTACGAAAGAAAGGCATATGACGGCTATAGCCATTTTTTTATTTGAGGCGGCAGTGGTAGTGTTGTCAACGCCAAGTGGAAATTTGGTGTTGGAATGTGGACGATAGGGATAAAGTTCAAGATAAAGCTATCTATCAAGGAGTTTGGTCGAAAGATCAAAGAAAAGATCTTACTTGACGAGATGGGCTATGAGTGATCCTGATGAACGGGTCTCCACTTTATACGACTTTGCATGAAGCACTGCCACAATGGTGGCTAGAACAAAAATGGTCTTCATCACTGAAAGGTAGTTAGTTTAAATAATTTTAATTTTCTAACACTTACAGAGCGGACGTCGAATTCAGAACATCGCCGATTGTATTTCTCTATACTTTTTTTTTGCGTTATGGAGGTTGGATTTCAGTGTTGTTGGTATCTTTGGGTATCACTACTCCTATATTGACTTTTTCTAGTGTCTCAAACTTGTATTTATTGTTCACAGCGATATCTGGAGGAAATTTGTTACCTTTGCTAAACAAACCCATGACTTCTTTTCTCTACTACACTTGTTTCTATGAGATCTACTTACAGTTGACTTTCTAACTAAATATTCTTCCTAAAAGTAGTTAAAACTCAGCCCCCTTTCGTTAAGTGTATTTTCTATCAAAATCTTAGAATTTATTACTACAGTGACGAAGGTGAAAGGAATAGCAAAGATTCTGATGGGAAAAGGAAGGATATCACGTTTTGAGCCATCAAGGTCTAAGTGCTATACAGGGGCCTGTTTGAAAATAAAGAGGAAGAAGGAAAATTTGTTATCAGGCGGCGCCTTGCTCTTTTATACGGATTCTTTATAACTTTCATTATCACTGACCTCTTTAATTGAGCATTCTCTCTAAAGTGCGTAGTGTAGCTGATGGAATGCTCATTTCGATGGCCTGACGTCGTACGCTTGCTGTAGACCTCGGTCACCTAGTCTCTCAGTGATTAGCAAGTGCTTGGAGCAAAGCTGGCAATAAAGTGTGCACTAAGTATACATTCTTATCATGTGCCTGAAACACAGTGTGCACAGCCTGCATTTTTTTCGTTTACAGATGAAATTTTTCTGCAATATTTCAATAATAGCGTTTTTCAAAGATCAATTATATAAATAAGTAAACGTTACCTTGTCCTTCAATCGACTATTGAGACTTCGTTCAAGGACAATTTAACTCAAAACATATTTTGAGCCTTTCAAGGCTCAAAATATGTCATCATATAAACGTTATATATATATATAATATATATATATATATTTCAGATCAACCCACGGACCTCCCTCTTTGAGGGATCCCGCCCGGTTAGTCGCGAGGGCACGTGGCGCGTCCCCAGGTGGTGGATAGGGGAATAAAACGCGAACCAAAAGCGACCGTGTGCTTCCCAGAGACGCAGGTGGATTCAGGGGACGAGCTCCCTGCTTCTGCAGTGCCGACTTGACAAAACTCTATTTCTACGAGTCAAGTCGGCCAAAAGCCTGCAATCAAGAGGCTGGGAAGTACATGGGAGGCGGTTAGGAGTCGCCTCCAACAAATAAGCTCCTCCCGCTCCTCCGAGAGAGACTGGCAAGCTACTCGTGACCCAGCCCCCACGTTTAGAGCCTGGCAAGCTACACGTTGGGTATCAAAAATGCCAAAAACAGTAACAAATATGGGCCTCATTCCCCTGACCCCGAAAGAGCCCCTGGTACGGCAGCGCCAGGTAGGACGAGTACGGAGAGGCTACTAAAATCTCAGGGCCGAACTAGGCTGCCAAGATCGAAACGGACTAAAATGACGATCTGTACCTACAATGCAAGAACCCTTGCTCAGCAATCCGCTGTAGAAGATCTGTTGATTCAAGCAAGAAGAATAAGGTACGACGTCATTGGCCTGGCTGAGACGAGAAGGCGCCATCCTTTTCACGCTGTCTATGACACCGGAGAAGAACTGTTCCTTGGAACATGCGATCGCAGAGGTGTCGGTGGCGTTGGCGTCCTCGTCAAATCGAATTTGACCGTGAACATTGATTCGTTCGAACAACTAACAACCCGCATCGGACGATTACGGTTGAAACGATGTGGTTCTATGCCGGCTTTGACCATCTTCGTTGCTTACGCACCAACATCAAGCTATGACGAAGACGAAGTCGAAGCGTTCTATATGGACCTCGAAAAATTCTTCAGAGAAGATCATACAATCTTCAAGGTCATTGTCGGAGATTTTAACGCAAAAATTGGACTTAGAAGAACGTCTGAAGAACGTCATATAGGAACCCACGGACTAGAATGGAATGAACAGGGTGAGAGGCTATCCGAGTTTATCATGATGACCCAAATCATCCATGGTAACTCGCAATTCCAAAAGCCTCTCTCTCAGCGATGGACGTGGGAGTCTCCCAATGGAGAGTACCATAACGAAATAGATCACATCATAGTAAATCGAAGGTTTTGCCTGACCGACGTTGCTGTTGTTCCCAAGTTCTACACGGGATCAGACCATCGCCTCCTTCGCGCAACGTTCCGATTTTCGAGGAGAGGAGAGAAAGCCGCTAAATTCAAACAACGAAGTCCCAGAACTACCATAAACTGGGATGTATTCAAATCATTAGTCGGCTCTTGGGAAGATACCGTTGTCGACAACATCGACGAAGAATACGATCGACTCGTTGAATATCTTCACGTTGGCGCTAAAAAAGCCGAAAGTCCTAAGGTCACGAAGAGACGCTTGTCTCCGCAGACACTCGAGCTGATACGTCAACGTGGAATCGCACGAGCCGCAGGCAACCGAAACCTTACGTCCGAACTTGCGAAACGATGCAGAGAAGCGATAAAAGAAGACCTTAAAGAGAGAAGAGCAGCAGTTATGGCAGAAGCTGCAGAAGCTGGGAAGAGCATTCGCAAAGCCCAGCGAGTCTTCGCCAACTATAAGACCAAGATGATTGCACTCCGATACCCTGACGGGACACTTACAGCTTCCAGAAGGGCTATGGAGAAAATCATCCACCAGTACTACTCGGATCTCTTCGCTAGCCATGTTCTCTTACCGTCATATAAATTGAAAGAGGATGAATATGTCGTTCCACCGGTCCTTCCTTCCGAAATCCGACATGCTATATCGTCGGTGAAAAACAGAACAACACCCGGTCCAGACAGGATTAGACCAGAACACCTGAAGAACCTGCCGCCAGTTCTCATCAACACCCTGGCTCGGCTCTTCACTCGCTACCTGTCAGAATGCAAGGTCCCTATTCAATGGAAAACCAGCAAGACCGTATTGTTGTTCAAAAAGGGAGACCTTCACGACATAGGCAATTATCGCCCAATCTGCTTGCTGTCCGTTGTCTATAAACTCTTTACTCGAGTCATCCTGAACAGGATTGACAGAACACTGGACGAAGGACAGCCATGCGAACAAGCAGGGTTCAGAAAAGGATTTAGTACCATGGACCACATCCACACGATCACAAGACTCATTGAAGTTTCGCGAGAGTACAAACAATCACTCTGTCTCACTTTTATCGATCTGAAAAAAGCCTTTGGTTCAGTGGAAACAGAAGCGGTTATAGAGGCTCTGGATAACCAGGGCGTCCCTACTCGGTACATAATGATCCTTCGTGAACTTTATAAAGATTTCACGACCAGAATATCTCCATTCTACAACAATATCACCATTGACGTAAGAAGAGGGGTTCGACAAGGCGATACAATATCGCCAAAACTATTCACTGCCACCCTACAAAACGTCATGCGAACATTAGAATGGGACGAAATGGGAGTGAAAATTGACGGTCGACACTTAAACCATCTTCGCTTTGCTGACGATATCGTTCTCATAACACCAAACATCAGCCAAGCGGAACGAATGTTGACTGATTTCGATAACGCCTGTGGAAAGATCGGTCTTCAACTGAATCTAACGAAAACAATGTTCATGAGGAACGGATGGGTTTCTAATGCCCCATTCACGCTCAACGGAACGACAATTTCCGAATGCTCCAGTTACATCTATCTAGGTCGTGAAATCAACATGATGAACGACCTAGCCCCAGAGTTGAGCAGGAGGAAACGAGCGGCTTGGGGAACGTTTAAGAGCATCGAAGATGTAGTGAAGAGGACAAAGAACATCCGACTCCGTGCCCACCTTTTCGACTCGACAATTATCCCTGCCCTAACGTATGCAGCAGAAACCTGGTCGCTACGTAAGCAGGATGAAAGATCACTTGCCGTTATCGAACGCGCAGTCGAAAGGTCGATGCTAGGAGTATATCGTATTTCGCAAATGAGACAAAGGATCCGAACTTCCGACCTACGTCAACGATCGAAAATCAGAGACGCCGTTCTACACGCCAGGATATCGAAAATAAGGTGGGCCGGACACGTGATGCGCTTCAACGACAACTGATGGACGAGAGCCGTTACCGACTGGATTCCTCGGGACGTCAAGCGCTCTAAAGGAAGACCACTGACCCGTTGGTCCGATTTCTTCACGAAAGCGATGGAAGAAAGATATGATGCTCAGCGAATTCCTAGAGCAAGGAGGACCCACTGGGCTACTCTTGCACGCGATAGGGAAAAATGGAAGAGTTGCTGGTACCCGCTCGAGTCACTCGACGATCAACGGTACGACAGGTGATACAGGTGACAGGTGATTTCAGATCAACACTTCTATAATAGCGAGTTTTTTGAATACTCGTACCTGCCGTATCTTGGATCGAAACCCAGCAAAGAATCTACTGAAACACTTGCTTGCATATCTATCACACTAATGAGATAGTATCATCGACAACTTCGGAGCAAATAATATCTCCTTTCAAAAGTGATGGTTCCCATATCAAATTCGCATAATAGTAATACAGTGTCGACCAGCTACGGTTTCTTTTATTTTCGCAGAGTATAACCAATAAAATGTGGACATTCCATAAGAAAAATCTTCAGTCTTTTGATCATGTTGGAAAAAATTGTATGGTCTGTTGTGTCCCTCATCTTTTAGGTAAGAGAAGATTTTTAACTATATCTTCTCCATTTTCATTGGAATGAACGGTTGAGATTGTTTGAAAGCATAAAAGTGTCGAATACTTGAAAAAAGAATCAAAATTTACCAGGCATGGCTCACGAGCGTGAGACATGTTCGTAGAATTACTTCTATATTGAGCTACAAGTTTTGTTTCACCTTTGTTTACTAGGACGACTTCTGGCAAAATTCAACCCTGCCAGGTTTCTGAATAGAAATGATGGACTCCACCTGGCACTGGCTCTCACAGATCGGCCACCTCTTGATCTCACTGCTATATATCCCGAAACACAAAATGGGACGATGAGATGAGAAAGCAATAAGGATAATCAAACACGAAGCGATGAAATTTGTGCATTGACAGAGTGAGTGAACTTTGTGCTATGACACTAGAACGATAAGCAGACACGGGGTAGCATTGGTAACGCATTTGAAGGCAGCACACCACAACGAGGATCAAACGATTGCGGAGCATCAGCTCTGAAAAAGACAAAACGAGTCGAAATACTAGCCGAGTGACTATATTTTCTGGAAAACTTCGCTCTTTCGCTTAATCACAAAGGATTATGCTATTGCTCACAGTTGAGACTAAACAACTATTGAGGTACTTCCCTCTACCTTTCGTTATACTACGGTCAATATTGACTGGGACATCATGCCCACTTCGAGGACTCTAGACGGTATCAAATGCACTTAGATGTAATGATTGATTCCTAACTTCATCATCTTTAACTCTTTGGGTACGACAGGGACATGTTGCTAACCCGCAATCCGTAGTGCCGCGTGGTTGGTGATGCCTTGGCTAGCGGCGCATCCCTGTTGTACATAAGGAAATAAATAACATAGTTTCAATGTTGGTTTTGCATTTTTATGCATGTTACGGGCACATCTAACGTATGCCCACTCGTTCTATTTGAAACTCTTGAAACTGGCCAGCCATCGGTCAATGTGTGCAGGGCAGTATTCACTGTCGCAATAGGCACCTCAGTGACTTCCACGTCAATTTTCTATCAGTCTAAAAAACTTTCCGCTGCGATTACAGTGCAAACTCATAATAAAAAACTCGTCGTCAATTCACGCGCATTCCCTCCTTACTACAATGCAGGGCTTATTGTGGTGCGTGGGCCACTGACGAAGGGGCGAGACCTCCAAAACACGTTTTTAGCTTTGCAGTTACAACCTCGTTAAGGCTTTGAACATTCTTAATATCTCGGTAATGCCTAGTGGATGAGTGTTATGCGATGTCTCATTCGAATGAAAAATTATGGTTGTTTTGCATAAACTACTGCTGCTACATCTTGGGATAAATGCTCGATTTCAGCAGCACCGTTTTCATCGTTTTCGCTTCTATCTTCATCTTCGGTTCTAAAGGTCGCATCGAACATATCATGGTAATAGGTTTGATAACTGCTTCTTCATTGCTGTTTTCAGTTGGACGAGTTTTTGGCTCAGTAGTGGAAAACATATTTTCACGCGATGATACACAAATCATGTCGACAAGAAGTGAAATCCTTCGTACAATCATGTATACTATTTTTTTTACTAGTCATAAACTAGCCAACATTTCATATCCGATGCTACGCCAACGATCCCATGATGTGTTATTGTTCGTTATACTTTACTAGTATACTCGCTTACCACAGCACCTCCTAGTGAATGAGTATAACTGAAGTCTTTTTGAAACTTCACAGAACTATTTTTGTTCAACATATCATATATTTAATGCAGTTAGTATACATATTTTCAAGAAGTTTTCTTTTCATCGTAAAAACATGTACAGCAACAGTCAGATGTTGACTCCAATGCACACTAAGTCCTTACTTAGTGGACTGCGCATCTCGATCAAACAAAGCAAAACATCTTGTCGTTGTGGGCAAACTGTAATGGTGGCCAACTTGTATTGCTAAATAAAAACTATTGCTCCACCTACATTCACTTCAAGTTATTCTGTGAGCCAGATATGCATTCATACCTCTGCGATGCTTTGAAGTGATCTGTTTTAAGAAATTGTTCACCAAAAAGTCACCATCTTTTTTTCTCCATTTCTTGGCCGTACTCTTTGCGACTCCAGCGCAATATGTGATGAGGCTGGTACTCGAAATACCCACAGATCTGGTTACGAATTGGAAAATCAATTGTGAATTATATGAGCTGGCAATAACCATTGACAACAATCTTTGCATAGTCATCACAAAAATCCGCAAAAATTTTCACTGTACGTAGAAACTAGATTTGTTGTTCTACTATCGATCGCTCTTTTATAGACTCGCCCAAAACGATATAAGCTGATATGTTTTGAGCCGTTAGGTCTAACCCTCGGTTCAACCGATCCCGATCAACCGAGGCTAAGTAACCCTCTATAAAGGAATCGACGTCGACTAATCACCCCCCAAGTCAGATAATGGAATTACCTGACATTGTGGTGACCGGCAGTCAAACTTGTGGTTTTTACAATAAATCATACTTAACTATAGGATCGGTTGAACCGAGGGAGGGTGCTACTAATGAGCCCAATAGGACGTAACAGACTCCTGTAAGCATTAAACCTATCGGTTAAAGAAGTGTTACACCTTTATTAGATCTGTTGCATTGAAATAACGCATACTATCGCCTGATGTGCTCTTACATAGGACAAATGATGAAAGACGTTACGTTTCCCGTTTAAAGACCTGGATCTGAGTCAGTTTAAGAGAGCGATTGTTAATATCTCTTGAAAGCTACGCGTAAAAATCGGAGATTCATGCTCATCTTTTTCTCTCAATGTTTATTACAGTAGTTTTCAAAGTTTTTAGGTGTCTTATGAGTTGTAAACATAGCCCTCCGCAAAGGAAACATTTATAGCCCTGTTTACACTGATAAGAATGCAACCCTTATAGGAGGTACATTTTGGATATGCGAACAAGGACACGTGAAGTTTGAAGATTTATGCAGTGAATATACTCACTCGCTCGTTCTCACCGTTCACCTCGTTCCATTTGCTCCAGCTTCTCGAGCCGTTTTGCCCAATGGCAATCCAAGTCGTACGGCTTATTATCGACCTAATGGAAATGATGAAATGTGGTTGAAAACGGGAACAGAACAAGTAAATTTCAAAAAAAGCCAAAGCTTTATCGCAATTGACGACCATTGGGAAAAAATTTCTATGCTATATTGCTGCAAAAGGAAAGAAGTTATTCTTAAAAAAAATGACGAAATACCCTTCACTGACAAGAAAATGAAGTTAGCGTTCCCAATGAGGAAAAAAAAGCCAAATCAGGCAATATGAGATGAAACTAAAGAGAAAAGGCTTGCGAAAAGGTTTTGACTTTACATAGAAATTACAGCCCACTTACAATAAAGTAAATCGGGAACTTTGAAGCTCAAACGAATTGTTTATGTTTGAAAAAGCACGTAATCATAATGAAGCTACAAAAGTGCTGAGATGCGAGTATAAATCGGAACCCTTCAAGCGCTTAATTATCTTTAGAACACATATAAAACGATACAGAGCAGAGGAAGATGTTTTGTGGCAATGGTTCTACTTCATTAATTCTAGTGTTTTTATTGCATTTTTCCTCAGTGTTATGATGTTTGATATAAACTTAGGAGAATTAAGTGGTGAACAAAAATAAGACCTCAGAACCGAACCCGCGTTTCATCCATACCGGTACTGTCTCTGATATGGATCAAATGCACGTTTGATTCTCGTCTGAGGTCCTACTTTTGCTCACCACTTGATTCCCTTGGGTTTTATTCCAGTGAAAAATAAAACACACTAGATAGTATCCTCCATTAGGTAGCAGCCGATTACAGGAAGAGCATGCAAAGCAACGAGGATGCCAGTGACGATCCAAAGCCAAGAGACACGTGTCCACCAAAGTCTCCATACAACCTATGATAAAAAGGATAGAGCTTTGGTCACAGGAACTATCACACTATAAGCTACTGCGTTTAACATTTTCCCAAGCATGTGCAATGATTTCTATGTCTAGCTGCCGTAGATTTGGGCACTTTACCTTGATTTGGTGCAAATTTTTTTGTCAGCCTATTTGACCAAACAGCACTTTGATTGAGTCTTTCTAGTCAACTGATAGCCTGTTGAATCCTTTATTGTAGGACTAAAACATCGCTAGGTACTCTCACCTGACTACGAGTACAAAAAGCCGTTATCAGTTGTATGCACAAATACTCTCCCATTATCACACAAAGTTTTGTCAAAGCCTAATGATACCTTGCTCAAATGATTGGCGGTTTTTTTGCCCCAAACGATTCTTGGATCATTCTCAGGTGGCCTCCATGGACATAGGGATACATACAGAAGTTTATAAGATGGACGTAAAGGTTAGAGGGGCGCGGAAATATGTGAGAGAACGCTGAGAAGTAACTAGGAAGTTTACTGAATTCTCATAGCTATGAAAACTTCCACTGTTCTCAAAGCTTTCTATAGATATTTGAAAAACCCTGCTATCGCTCTTTCTAACTCAATGACAACTTGTGCGAAAATTTAGGCATTGCTCTGAAGCGCTTTCAAATTTGAACAGTAGTCGATCGACAAAAACTCTACATAGGTTATTCATTAAACTGCTCGAGATGGAAATAGTTTGACATATGAACTTGCAGTACATTTGTCAACTTGTCGAATACTACACGTTGGCCGAGTAAACTCAGCGGAGACGGATTTGAGAACATTTGGCAGCTCTAGCGTTACAATGCGGCTAAACTGGTTTTAGGATCCAGTTTAGTTCGAATAAAATGGAGTTTTATTATTGGTAAAACCTTTCGCGCAAGTAAGTTCCCTGAACGGTTGCGTTTTTTGCGTCACACAGTCATTTAGAAGACAAACATCATCGAAGAAGACACACAAACGTTCTTGAAAATTAGATTAAATGTTTATTGTGAGGTTCTAAAAACACTCTATGCCATGGATCAATTTTGTTGTACCAGCCAAGATCCATCGACTGAGCAGCGTTGCTGGACCATTGCCATTGTGCACTGTGCCGTCACCACATACGCCTCCTTCCTTGCTACAATGCGGGGCTTAATGTGGGGAGTGGGTCACTGACGAGGAGGGCGAGAGCTCCGAAACACCGGCGTGTGACTCCGGCGTACCAACCTCGGATAAGGCTTCGAACATTCTTAAAAATCTTGAAGACAGCTAGTTCATGCTTGGTGTTTAAATAAGAGAGAACATTTTTATGATATACTCTACTCAGCAATTTGTTCTTGTACAAGCACAGTGTTCGTCTGCTGGTCATCGGCTCTACGGATGCTAGCTGAGAGACTTTTATTATAATAAAAGTAAGGATTAAAGCGTTTGAGCTGATTAACCGGAGAGATGTTCATGCATTTGTGTTTTTTTTAGCATCTTAGAGGTTACTGAATGCATATTTGGCCTAGACAGTGGTTTATGAAGGCCAGTCGATAAATTAAGTGGATGTTTTTTTATCATTTCAAGAATGCCAGCTGGATGATTTACAAGGTACGGAGGGTTCAATTTGCTAAGGGTGTGCGAACGAACCAAGATATGTGTGTATATATATGCCTTTCTTAGCCACTTTACTAAACGCGAGTGCTCGTAAAGTTGTATTGTTTTTGACTACGTGAGTTATCAATGCCTAGAGATTAGATGAAGTTTGACTACTGAGTTATCAATGCTTAGAGATTAGATGATGCTGTCGATAACGTTTTACCTGCATATTTTGGGTTGTACTTCTGCGCAAAACAATGCACACAGTATGCATGACTGTCCGCGGCCTAGAAATGGTTCCGGTTGGTAGGTTACTCTAACAGTTCTCACTCTAGCCAAATTTTGCAAAACCAAGAAGGTCACTATACTGATCTCACTTTACTTTTCTAAGTGTGATTGAACAATGCGTAGCGGATGAGTAAGAATCCAGTACTGAGGGAGTGGACCAAAAATACAGCATAGAAGATTTCCGATTTTTTCAACTATTCAGTACTTATGTGTTTCAAAATGTCATTTCTGCTGCTCACATAGGTTTTCAAGTCTGACTGCTATCTTTGATTTTGGATCCTAATCTTTTCTTCGTAAGTCATATCTTCGATCATGCTAACGTTGTGACCGATAGAAATGTATCATGATTGATTGATGCATCTAGGTTGGGGTGAAGTCAGTGTAAAAATAGAGGCCTAATAGCAAATTTGAGGGTTGCTACCACTATTCGATACAACAAGAGAGATTGAATTGAAGCAAATTCATGAATGAATGAGGTCTGAACCTGATAAGTTTGCTTGATAGGGCGTTTACAAGCGGTGCAGGTGAAATGATCTGGGTGCCACAGTCGATTCATTGCCACAACTGCTTGAGATTCCACCGAAAACGGCTCAGGAAAACAGCTTATCAGAACTCCTTTGAACTGTGTAAATTGCATCTCGTTGTGTTTTACAAATGTGCCAGTGTAGAATAAAGTGATAATAATTGCTGTGAAAAGCGTTTACACTTCATTCACCTCACTTTCTATTCTCAACTTCAGCTTAACGATTAGAGTGTAGAAGGACTATCACAAATATACGAATTTTTTTTCGCTAGTGATGAATGTAGCCGCAAAAAAACTTGCCTACACAGCGATTACTGCTGAGCTCAGTTGACGCAGTTACTGGGATCAATGTACTCCCTCACAGAAAATCTAACCGCTTAGTCATGAGGCCACTTGGTGGGTTCCCAAATGATGAATAGGAAAATACTCGTGAAAATAGGCCGGCCTGGTAGTTTCCTGAGACAAGGCAGTCTATGGAATAAATTCGCCGCTTTTGCTGCTCGAATTTGGCACAAAGGTCCTCTGTATTCTATAACTAGAATTGATCAAAAGCTTACAATGAACTGGCTTGGAAGCACACTAGGAGACCGCTGGAAGTTGCTGCCAATAAGTAGTTCCTTTCGTTCCCTTTTGGGTAACTGTAGAACTGCTCGTGAACGTGTACGTCCGACACCCACATACAGAGTTGAGCAAACTATACGTGGGTGTCAGAATTGTAAACGGAGTGAAATAAATGGCAAACATTTTTTAGACCACGAATAAGCGTCGAAACAGCAGAGTTGATTAAGATGAGTATGGAGAGGCTCATGAAAACTCAAGGATAGTCTAGAACGCCTAAATCTCCAAGAAGCTCATGATCTATACTTACACGACCATCACGCACGCTCGCATTTGAGTCCATTGTGGAGAACGTGATCTCGCAGACAAGACAGGTATGCGATGTTCTGCTCGGAGCGGCTGAGAACAGAGGACGTCACTCATTTAGAGTCGCCTCAGGCACCGAAGACGATTGGAACATGCTATAATGAAAGGGTGCTGACGCTTCCTTCAACACTAATCTAGCTGTAAATATGGTTCCCAGTCAGAATTCTTTTTATTTGACCTCCACTTGCGGTGGTATGGTGTTACAGTATACCCAATAATGTGGAGTGCTGTGTAAAAACATTTGCGTCAGCCGGGATTCAAACCCAGATCTCACTCTTTCCGGGAGCGTGTGCTAACCGTTGCACCACCGACGCTCGTTTTGCACAGCGGAAGGAGTGAGATCTGGGTTCGAATCGCGGCTGGCACAAATGTTTTTGCACAGCACTCCACATTATTGGGTATACTGTAATATCGATTATCTCAATCAATCAAGAACTCGAGTCGGACGGCGACATAAAGACGTACTAATTTACAACTTGAGAAACCCACTTTGAACAGAATACGTGGAAGTCTTCCAACGGATGGTACCGTAGCAAAAAATACTACTTATACTAGTTTGCGACAAATAAAACGTACTAATTTACAACTTGAGAAACTCACTTCTAACAGAATACGTGGAAGTCTTCCAACGGATGGTATCGTAACGAAAAATACTACTTATAGCAGTAAACCAGCAAATCGTTGCTGCTTAACCGATGTCGGTGCTGTCCCAAATTTCTACGTAGGATTAGACCATCGCCTTTTTCGAACAGCATTTCATTTTCGGGGAAAAGAAGAGAGCGTTGGTAAGCCAAAAGAGAAGATTCCGAAGCTAACATAAACGGGGATTTGGTCAGACCCAACAGCCCAAATTCGACTAGTAATACGACTGACTTATCCATTGTTATCTTTGGTTTATGTTTAGCAAATGAAAGAAAACATCGAAAGTCTTGACAAACGTCGATGGTCGAAAATCAGAGAGCCGTACTTCATACTATTGGTTTCAAAAATTGGATGGGCTGGACACATGATGCGTTTTTAGCCAACGGACAATAACTCTTGTCCGTTGGCTAAAAGTTTTTTGTGGTTTCTTTGAATATCAAACACAGAGCAAAAAAGCTGTTGATCTAATGGTCTGCATTTTTCACATTAACTCTAGAGGAAAGACACGATGCTTATGGATCTCCAGAGCAGAATTACCCACTGAGTTGTTAATCGCTGCCTGGTAAAATGGAGCCATTTGGAGGCACCAGCTTGTATCACTCACCAGTGAATCAATAGGTATATCTCGTTTTGCAGTAGGTGCTGTGTGTACGTGCCAGAGAATCGCATAGTCTCGACAGTGACTAGATTTCACTTGAGTCATGCTCTTCTTAGAAGTTATTGGGTCACTGGTGAAGTCACGTAATTACTGTCGTATAAGAACTATTTGCAATGGAAACTCAAGTTTTGAATGAAAGAAAAGGGAACAGTCACTCAATCATCAGAAGTACTCATAGAAAGGGGAGCATATCTCGTCGCCAATGGAAGTATGGCATTGACCACAAAGCCTTCTATCAGTAGTGCGATCCATGCAAACTTCGTCCGTTCGGAAGTGCAAAGGAGATTTCAATAAGCCTCACCGCTAAGCTGATTCGCTCGTCGAAAAATGATAAGATCAATTTTCAAAGATGGTGAATAATTAGTGTTCCATTATGTGTGTCATAACTTTCAGAGCGGTCGGTTAACTGGTTATGAGAAATTCTCAAAACGGAAAATTTCGCGCAAAATACTATCGAATATCTGGACCACACAACCGACTTACTGTGTGGAGACATATGAATGTCCTGACTGATTATTTTGACGTTCCAATGCAAGCATCACTCAAATAACATTGAACTTCCGATGTGATAGTGAATAACACAGTTCGTTCACGCTGTCGATGAGCCACACACAAATTCATTGTCAACTTCCAAGCATTATGATAAGCCGGCTTTGATGGCTGCGGTTCTCAGAACGCTAACCATTATTCCTTTCACACGACCCGTTATAACAATTCGGTGCGCGGATTCCAACACTACTTGCATCGTTCGCCTTCTCGCATTCATCCTCCATAAATCACGGATTGCTTAGACAGCTGTGTGGGGCATGTGGGAAGCTTTCTCCATGGATGTCTAGAATGATGGCCAAAACGATTCTTTGCTAAACTTCGAGGCAACCGAGCTAAGGCTTTCTAGACCTTCAATTGACTGACTGAAAAGAAGTGTTTTAGGGGATCGAACTAGAGCACCGCATTTCGCTTTCTGAAAGGTTTTATCTCACCATTGCGCCATCGCTCTCCTCTCAAGTGAAAATAGGTAATAAAAATGAGAAGTGTTGACGCGGTGCTCACGAGATGATCTCGGATTTTCATAATGGTTTCAATTCACCCACCCCCCACCCCCTTCCTCCTCTTAGAAACAGGAAGAAAATTTATCCTATGATTCACAGAGAAGAAAGCAGTGAAACTCACGGATTGTGACTACCAAAAGCGACTCTCTAATAAACTCGGTGTTTTTCAGTAATCCACTGATTCTTTTTGTATGTCAAGCACGAGGTTTCACAACACAGTTTATTTCGGAAGTTCTCATTTCGGCGGGCTTTGCCCTCTCCAGAGCTTCGGAAGATCAATGCTTGCACAGCCCAGTCAGGCAAACACCTCCTTCACCATAAAAGGAAAATCACCAAATTAAGTTCCAATCGCACCACAAGCAACAACTTTTTCACATACTCATTGCTCTTTATGAGCTGCCTGAATGGAGACTAGCCGTGCAGAGATCACATAGGCTACCAATGCACCTACCAAGTCAAAATAGTAGCCCTATTTACGAAGTCAGTGTGATATCAAGGCCTCATGAGGTTCATGTTTGGATTGATGAAACTTATCCAGAATTCTCCCAAAGTCCTGCGCCTAGGGTTTTAGCAGGTCTGTGTAAATGTAATTGCGGTTTAGAGATCGTGTTTGAACTGCAAAATGGTATGGCATTAGCTTTAAATGAAGAAAATGGTGAAATACGCTTGATTCTTCTGCAATATCTCATGGATTCTCTGAAGGATTAGCTACTGATGATTGCTTTTCCCATATCATCTGATGAGGCTGGTACAAAAGTAATTGTTTATGTATTGCTGAGATGCGTTTCCTTTGCGAAAGTTCTTGAATCACCATTGCACTTGACGTTCGTCAGGACTTTTTGGACCAAATACGCTGTTGGTGTTGCGAATGTCTCTTCTCCTCAACAAACTATTTAAACTCACAGTCTGAAACCGCAGCTACTTTCGTACCAAGCAACATCCTTTTCCTTAGTCTAAATTAAGAGTATAAAGCAAACAGCAAATGATACATCTTAGCGACAAAACATAGGGCAAGAAATGGGCTTCAGAATAATATGAAACATAATCACTTTTCTCGAAAGAATACATTCCAGTATTAAGCGGGGCAGTTCAACAATGAATAAAAACTAATTACTTTCTCACTTGTTCAATACATTCCTTTGCGAAAATTGAGACTTCTACTTCAAAATTCTCATCTCTAGTGTGTGTGTCTTATGCGATCCTAGGAGAGGTGTTTGGCTCAGAGCTTTGAGCTTGCTCATTAGGTGTCTTTTATACGGATACAGTGTAGTCAACCCATTTTGTCGATGAACTTGTCGTCGAGCGCTTTGCAAGAGATCAAGTAAACTGTAACCGCGCTCGTGCAATCACCGTCTTTTACCGCTAGCGCATATAATGCGCTCTTGCGCTGCACATAGACGGTCAGTAAGCGTTTGTGAACTAGCTGACGTCTCAAAGTATTCGTTGGTATTCCAATAACAGCTACTAGTTTTGTAAGTTCGCTCTTTTAAAACTGTTTGATAGCCACACTTTTTTTTTTGTAGAGAGTTCCAGAATGAACGGGACCTTGCTTTCCGTGGAACCACCACTTTGGGCGCGTTACCACCCCGAGGAGTTACACTTTTCTAGCCATTGGAAATGACTACGTAGGGAGCCAATTTTAGGAATTCTGCATTGCACTCTATTCTTATCAAACACGGAAGGCTGGGCAGAACGTGTTTTTACGAAGCCGTTTTTATATAATGAGCGGGCAAGGGGGAGAGAGCGAGAGGAGAGATATGAACCAGTATATTTTCGTTATTTGGCTTTCGGCACCGACTTAGCAATGGGTCCCGTTTTGAACGCCTAATTTAGAAGTTTTTAGAAAAGGAAGTCAATTTTCAGTTGTTATTTCATAGGTGAATTCTGTGTACTCCGGTAAAGTAATTGACTGGCGTTCAGTTACAGTGACTACCCTTGTAGACATAGAGCAATAGCTGCACTTAGTACCAGCCACTATTCCATTGTTAACCCTCTCTCTTGAACGAAATATTTTTAGAATGATCTAGAAGCTGAGCACTCAAGCACTGTACAAAAGAAAAGTGGCTGCGATCGACATGTCGTAATGTTACCGTACTAGATGCACAAGGGTCAAATGACTAGTATTGAACACATCAGCGAGCTCCCATACATCAAGAGGCAATAAAAACATTCACTGCTTGTCGTTATAGCAGCTCATGATTCTTTTAAGTAAATGTCAGAGTCACATGTTCAGTGTAGACTTAAAGCGGACAAAAATGTCAAATTCAGTAACAAATTTAACTCGAGATGTGTATCGCGCCTCCTCGGTTTATCGATCACTTTTCGATGCACCGCCACTCTCATTCCTAGGCGACAACAATGCGCGGCATGTCTGAGACTTGATCTTACTTCATCTCCAACAGTGCGGTAAAATACTCTTCAGGAATGCCACAGCGTTGAAATCGTCGAAACCTTCACTTTTCAAATGATACTTATAATCTAAGGGGAGAGCTTGTCTTGCGAAAAATACACATGGTTGTACCATAAGTCTCTCTTTTTGCTACATCACTGTAAAAAAGTTTTCTAGAGGACAAACACAATTTTGAATTTTGATATTTGCGGTATCGAGCGAATACTACAGTGTAAGGAAAGTTGCCCTCAAAAAATATGCGCTATAACTCGCATAACGCTCTCATCACGTGTGAAGCATAATTTTGGTTTTAATGCTACAGTGTTCTGAAACGGCCTCTTCAAAAAATAAACGCATTTTTGTATTCGCGGGATGTATGCTGTTGAGTGGATGCTTAATCTATTGAAAAGTTTCTCTCAAGCTAGACAGGTTTTTACAAACATGTCGCCTCTCCGTAAGAAGAATAGTATCTCAATATGACTGAATATTGAGTTGCCCTTCCTTGAGCTTTATCAGATTTTACCATTGGTCACCCTTGTGGCGAATAAACATCTATTCCGTATAGACTCCAAATAACTAGGAAAATTTGAAAATATACAAGGCAGCTGGAATTGCGTATCTAGTTTTATCTCGTTATTTGATTGACAAGCATGAATAAATCTTTTTGAACTCTGATAGTGACTGATTACGTACTACTGAGAAAGAGAAGTATTTTGTGTTAGTTGACATGACGTTTGTGATGTACATGAAACCTTAGCAAATGCAGCCTGTACATATTTATCAGTGCTCACGGTACATTACTGACTGATACGTCGTGGTAAAACCCGTTTTTAGGTCTTCGAATAGTTTGCTTTGGCGAAGCCTACACGTTTCTGACCAATGTCGAAAATGTTGCAGAATGTACGGAGCCAAGGGTTACCGAAGGTCCACGTAGTTCCAAATCCTCCGGAATTCGTGTAGTAAAGACCCAGAACACACTGAAATTGACAATGTTCAAATATAAGCTTATCAGACCTCGTCTACCGATCATGGACTTGGCTGGGAAGACAAAAACATTGCGTTTAGCAGATTAGCAAAAACATCATAGGTGTGATAATCATTATAATATCACACGAGTGCCACCATGAAGTTAGCTAATCGACATTACATTTAGTTCAGCCTAGAAAATAGCCCTAAAGCTCGTCCAACCAGAAAATTCTAGCAATCATTTCTATTCTGTGTACAGAACGGCAAGATCTCTTTATAGTACAAAGCCTGCAACAGAAATTCAATATGAAAGGTTGCATGCTGAATCAAGTAAGCCTACTCTTTCTTCTCCGAGGCCGAAGTCGAACACATACTCTTCCGATGGTACACTGTATTTAACGCCGTTGATGGTGAATACCAAATCAGGTTGCGTTTTCATCGTCGAGCAGTGAACCTTGTAGAACCCGTATATGATGTCAAATTCAGCGCCTGTCCTGTCGATTACTGCATCAACAACATAACCTGGGGCTCCGATATATATCATACTAGTATCGAGGCTCACCTGCAAATTAAACGTTCTTCAAAAAAAAAAATAAGTATTGTGCAAATATCAGTGTTCCCAGTCATCTATTTAAACATCTTTTCGATGTATTATGTGTTTCGTGCGGTCTAGTTTGAGGATTTCAAATGAGTACGTCGCTTTCTCACCTCTCCGGGTCCAGTTTCTGAAAAGTTCCCAATGGAGAAACCCTCAATATTGAACTGCCAGTAAGCTTCCGACGACAGTGGAACATAAGTGACGTCCGATTGACAGTTGGTGGTGTCAACAGCGCCGAAGGTGATTAGACCCGGGTTTGCCACGGCTGACGAAGCGGCCTACAATAAAAGTGACTGTTCAAATTTCTCGAGCTTTACTTTCATCGCATGCTAACCATGCTGCAATTCCAGATCAAATGCTCATAATTTAATCGTCATTATAATGTTTTCAAGCCGACTTTTATTCCTAAAATGGGATTTTGAACTTCGAGTTTTCAAATAACTCGCCAGAGGCCAGTGAAAGAGGAAAAAGAAATAAGAGTTTAATCACTATATACATTTGACTGTTTTCATTTTGTTCGTTGGAGCAACTACGGTTGAATCCTCATGCAAGAATTCTTTTCTTCTCTTTGTTAATATATACAAATTCATGCCGTCACCACGACATTATGCCTTTCATTCCCAGAGCTGGACAAGCATTTTTCATGAAGTCTAAAGAAGAAGCTCAGATCGCACAAAATTAAAAGAATAACTTCTACCTTTCTATCCATCCAGACGGTGAAAAGAGGCTCGTCAAGACTAGGAAGAAGGTCCTGCATTGGTGGAATGACCTGTAAGATTATTGTAGCGGGCTCTGCTGGTCGAAGTCTTATGTTCTTTAAATATTCAGTTTTACCTCGCCTGTGGCGACCACCGGCCAACCGAGTCCAAAGACACCATCGAGTGGTAGGTTGGGATACAATCCGTCCATGTCCATGATGGTGGCGAACTCTTGTTTCTCAATGGTCAGACCTGAGTTGACAATATGGCCATTTCTTTTGAATTTTCTTTTTATAAATGTGTAACCAGAAAAAAAGAACTCGGTCCTTTAAGTTATTAGACTTTCCCTTTATAATTACATTGATACTAATTACCATTACAAATATGACTTCTCCCACATGAGTGAAATATTCGAATAGCTTTTTTGAGTGAAAAAAAAACTGCCTGCTCCCTTTTGGACACTGCATATTTCGTGTAGGTTATACTTCACTGTTCTGATATCGATTGAAATTTCGTGGAACTGCAGTTACCAAAAGTAAGTTAAGATTTTTTGCAATGAAAAGAAGGACTGCTTTGCCTTTGGAAAGAAAATGAGGATGAATTTCTATTAGATGTTTAGCGCTATGGGTTTGTTGTCGACAGCTGATTGACAGTCACTCAAATTTTCACCAGCAAAAGACACTGTGTCGTTTACGAGAATTCCAGTACACGATCCGAGTCGCTTGTGGTATGAAAATTGTAGTGTTTGTTCTCGAGAGTGTTAAAGATTTTGTCGAATCAAATCTGCGTCTGGTGTAAGAGAAGGAGAAACGGCCGTTGCAAGCCTCTGGACTGCAGGCGGCGTCCATTACCCATAGATTCGATGAACTAGTATCCATCACCAAAGTCACAGTTTGGCCTAAAATTAAAGATAATACTAAGATGAGCAGAGTCTACAGTTCTATGGAATTTTTTTTCTATAGAAATGCTAAAGTCAAAAACCGTTGCAAAAGAGTTCCTCCGCGAATCAATACAGAAATGATTTTCAACAGTTTCCTGGAAAACATTCAACGGTTCTTCCGAGAACACATCACTGAGTGATTACGTACCGGGTGATCCAAACGTGACGTTTGCTGTGTAAAAGTTTTCATGATAGTCTATCATGCTCTGCGATCCTTTCTTGAGCACTTGAGTGCGGTGAAAACGCTGCTCTTCCATGTATTTGTGGTAGTGATTGTTCCTGAAATGAATAATGTATTAGTTGTTAGTGTAGACAAATCGGAAGCTCACGAATCTTTGATTTTTTTCCAAGGCATTCTATTTAGGAATGACTTAGAAATTGTAGCTAAGCGGTGAACCACTCGATGTTATTGTTTGGAATTATGTGATTTGGCATACTGTAATTCCTGTAAGTTGTTGGTGCCGGCGAACGAATGTACAGCTGGCCAACGTCCTTTGTGTTTACGTTCCCATCGCGAGATGAACTTGTCACCTTTTATGCTAAGAACTTTTTTCCCCATGTGGTGAAAGCGAGAAATTCTTCGTGTTGAATTTATCTTAAACCATCATCTTGATTGTCAGCTTTTGTACGCATAACCTTTGTGTTTTCAAATCTAACCCTTTGTGTGCGTAGATTTTTTATATAATCGGAGGCTTACTGTAGCGCTTCATCTGGTAAACTCTTTGTCTGTGCTCCATATATAAGCCTTCGTGAAAACAGAAAGTTCAGTTGTCATCCGTAGTTGTTAGTCATCCCCCTTCATCAGTTAGAAGCTAGTGGCTGGTTCGTTAGGGTTACTGTAATCCTACCGTACTCAACCCACTTATCCGATTGGTTAATTGACAGTTTATCCACATTTAACTTGTTAATCTTACCGTGTTCTACACCTACAGTATCAGGTCAGTGCCAATTGCAATTACCTTAAGAGAGTTCAGAGTCAATTCCAAACAGTTATCACGTCGTCCACAACACACCCCTAGCAAAGTGCTGATCAGCTGATAGCACCTGTTAAAGGTATGCCATGAAGGATGATGTACGAGAGAAAGGCAAATGGCGGCTACCACCATCTTTTATATGAGGCGGCAGTGCTACAGTGTTGTCGACGCCATGTGAAAATTTGGCTTCGGAATGTGGATGATCGGAGTAAAGCTTCAAGATAAAGCTATCTATCAAGAATTCGGTCAAAAATCAAGGTAAAGATCTTACTTGACGAGATGGGCTATGAGTGATCCGGATGAACGGGTTTCCACTTTATACGACTTTGCATGAAGCACTGCCACAATGGTGGCTAGAACAAAAATGGTCTTCATCACTGAAAGGTAGGTAGTTTGAATAATTTCAACTTCCTAACACTTACAGAGTCGACGACGAATTCAGAGACATCAGCCGATTATATTTCTCTATACTTCTTTTTGCGTCGTGGAGGTTGGATTTCATTATCAGTGGTGTGCTTAACGTATCACTGCTACTATATTAAATTTTTTCTAGTGTCTCAAACTTGTATTTGTAGTTCACGTGTTATCTGGAAAGATTGAGTTACCTTTGCTGAACATACTCATGACTTCTTTTTACTACTGCACTTGTTTCTATAAAATCTTCTTAGCAGTTGACTTTTTAAGTAAATATTTTCTTGAAAGTAGTTATAACTCAGCCCCCTTTCGTTAAGTGTATGTTCTCTCAGAAATTTGGAGAAATTTCTTACTAGAGTGACGAAGGTGAAAGGAATAGCAAAGATTCCGATTAGAAAAGGAAGGATATCACGTTTTGAGACACCAAGATCTAAGCGCTAGACAGGCGACTGTTTGGAAATAGAGAAGTCGAAGAGAATTTGTTATCAGGCGGCGCCTTGGTCTTTTATACGGAATCTTTCGTAATTCATTCCGTCTCTTATTTGGACTTCTCTAGAGTATAGTGTAGCTGATCGAATGCTCATTTCGATGGCCTGACTTCATACGTCTGCTGTAGCACCTCGGTCACTTGTTCTCTCAGTGATTAGCAAGTGTTTGGAGCAAAATGGGCAATAAAGTGTGCACTATGCTTACATTCTTATCATGTGTCTGAAACACAGTGTGCACAGCCTGCATTTTCTTCGTTTACAAATGAAGATAAATTTTCCTGCAATATCCCAATAATTTTTCGTTTTTCAAAGATCAATTATATAATTTAGTAAACGTTACCTTGTCCTTCAATCGACTAATGAGACCTCGTTCAAAAATATATAATCTAAAAACATATTTTTAGCCTTGAAAGGCCAGAATATGCTATCAGATAAACATTATATATATTTCAGATTAACACTTCTCTAATGACGAGTTTTTTGAATACTCTTACCAGTCCTATCTTGGATCGACACACAGCAGAGAATCTAATGAGACACTTGCTTGCATATCTATCACACTAATGAGATAGTATCGTCAACAACTTTAGAGCGAATAGTATCTCCTTTCACAAGTGCTGATCCCTCATATCAGATTCACATAGTAGTAACATAATGTCGACCAGTTATGGTTTCTTCTTATTTTCGCAGAGTATAACCGAGAAAATGTGGACATTTTATGGGAAAAATTCTCGGTCATTTAATCATGTTGGAAAGAAGATGTATGGTCTGTTGTGTCCCTCATCTCTTAAGTAAGAAAAGTTTTGTTAACTATATCTTCTCCGTCTTCAGTGGAATGAATGGCTGAGATTGTTTGAAGCAAAAAAATGTCGAATACTTGGAAAAAGATTCAAAAATGACCAGCCATGGCTTACGAGCATGAGACACGTTCGTAGGAATATTTCTAAATTGAGCTGTAAGTTTTGTTTCACCTTTGTTTACTATGACGACTTCTGGCGAAATTCAATCCCTGCCAGGTTTCTGAATAGAAATGATGGACTGCCACCTGGCATTGCACTCACGGATTGGCCACTTCTTGATCTCACTGTTAGATATCCTGAAACCGAAATGGGACAATGAGATGAGAAAGCAATAACGATAATCAAACACGAAGCGATGAAATTTGTGCATTTACACGGTGAGTGAACTTTGTACTATGACACTAGAACGATAAGCAGACTCGGAGAGGCATTGGTAACGCATTTGGAGGCAGCACACCACAACGAGGATTAAACGATTGTGGAGCATCAGCTCTGTAAAAGACAAAGAGCGAGTCGAAATACTAGCCCAGCGACTAAATTTTTTGGTAATCACCACAGAATATGTTATTGTTCACAGTTGAGACTGAACGACTGTTAAGGTGCTATCCTCTACGTTTTATTATACTACGGTTAATATTGACTGGGACATCGTGCCTACTACGAGGACTTTAGACGGTTTTAAATGCACTTAGATGTAGTGATTGGTTTCTAACTTTTATCACCTCTAACTCTTTGGATACGACAGGGACATAGTGCCACCCCCAGCTCGTCGCGCGCAGCGAGCAATCCGTAGTGCCGAGTGGTTGGTGATGCCTTGGCTAGCAGCGCATCCCTGTTGTAAATAAGGGGCTAAATTATACAGTTTCAATGTTGGTTTTGTATTTTTATGCAAGTTACGGGCACATTCAACGTATGCCTACTCGTTCTGTTTGAAACACATGAATCTGCCCAGTCACCAGCCACTCTGCCCAGGGCAGCATTCACTGCCGCAATAGGCGCTTCAATCACTTCCATGTCAATTGCGTAACCATCTAAATAACTTTCCGCTGCGATTGCAGTACAAACTCACGACAAAAAAAGCGTTGTCAATTCACGCGCAGCCACTGTGTTAGCATGTCGTTGCTCTGAGGCTATTTTTGTGAGGACCTTTTTGGCTCTGTTATCACACTACTTATTCCTCATTCCAACTATTCATTGTATTCCAGAAATTCTTTTGTCGTACTATTGTCCTCTTAACCAGAAGCAATTAAAAATACAGCCTGCTGATTCGTTTTCTAGCCTTGCATGTGGTCTGTTATAGACAACTTATAGATCCCAATACACGTGTTTCAGCCTTGATAGCCTCAAAGTGGCAGTACTCTTCGTCTTGACCAATCCTCTCGGAAAAATCCAGCTGCTACATAGAAAAGGCGCAGATATACTATTTCCACGTGAACAAGTGAAGGAAAATCACTAGAGCGAAAGTGTTGTACACTTAATCGCTCTTGGCTGGTATTTATGAAATAGCACACTATGCTTCGAATGCTTTCTTGAGACCACGCTCAATGTTCCATATACCTGATAATTCTTTTTTGAGCTGCGCATACGGTCTATTATGGGCAACTTAGAAACCCAATATAAATGAACGACAAAGTTGCATGATCTTGGTATCGTTCAGTTGCGCGTTTTCTAGCGAGCACTTTTTCTTACGCGTTTTAGGCACTTCTTAAGAATATGTTCCAAACAGCGACAAATGTGTGCACAGGAAAGAAACAAAAGGTAGAATCCTTAAGCTTGGCGCGAAAAATAGCCATCTCTAATGGCTACGATACGATAGGAGCTTCTCAGGTTAGATTTAAAAGAAATTCCATGCTCCCAAACGACAAGTCTGGCGAAAATAAGGTTTCTTTCCTCCTGCCTTTTATCTCTAACGAAATAAGTACAGCTATTGAAACGATGCCTAAAAAGAGCAGGTTTGGATGACTTGGTAGCAATAGTTGAAATACCCCAAAAACACTAAAGCGTCAATTGATCTGCAATCGAGTGTATGACCGCCTCTGCGAAACCAATGACTGTAAAAAACGGCAAAGACGACGACTGTATGAGATCGGGTATAATTTACCTAATCTCTTGCGAGACATGCAGCGATGAGTAAATTGGCGAAACGGGTAGGCCACTATTCCTCCGTGTAAAAGAGCACCTAGTTGGGCTACGCATCTGTGATCCAAAAACTCCACTAGGCACAGTAATGTTCGGCGTCAAATTCACGATCCTCGCACAGGAATCAAGAACATCTGGGCGTAAAATCTTAGAAGCCTTTTGGATATATAGAAAAGGCCCGAAAATGAACTGAAAAGAGGAGTGCCTCGCAATCACGCGTGATCTTGAACCATACCTCAGGCTGATTTTTCCGGCCCAAGTTAGGCACAGCCCACTGATGCACTGATCTTAAGCGGCTGGTCTTCAATAATTGACAGACCCAAACATCAAAACGGTGAGCGTTTCAAAATGAACTTTTTGCTATGCGACACAATACTCATTTCTAACGTTTTCTGCTAGGGTTATGGAAGTTTTGGCTTAGTGGATTGTGGATCAATGTGATCTTTCCAGGCTCTGACGAAGGCGACCCGCCGAAACGTTAGCCACCTTGAATATTGTATATTCAAGCTGCACTACTAACTGTATTGTTGTATGTTTCGCTAATATTCAATAAACAATATCAATAACACTACGGAACGGCTAAATAGAAGAAAAAAGGTACACTGTCGCTTGTAAAATCCTGTGGCAGCTATTGAGTTCCCACCTAATCGTCAGTTAGTCGCAACCACCTCTATGATGCACTGTACACAACTCAGTACACATTAGTATACATCTGCTGCGAATCAAGAAGAGAAAGAGCGGATTGTATAGGGTTTTGAGCACAATATACTTTGATATCATTTGCACGAGCATGTAGGGATGAATACATTAGCCGCAAATGTTATGAGAATTCTGTATTCGAGCCAAAGGATATCTAGGTAGAGATCGTACAGCACGACAAAGTACTCTTTTAGAGAACGCAGATGTTCGATTTTAGAGTTCGACGCTAAAGAGACGAGACGTAGCACAGCTAGCACGATTTTCAAACGCAGAGTGTTGCACCGGACGGATTAAATCCTCCTGCGAAGAGGCAGTAAAAAACTTCAATGAGCAAAATCCTCAAAGCATTTGTAGAGATGCCCGAAAATTTTAAAAATGAACAGAAAGGACGAATACGTAACTATCATAGGTGACGTGCCTTTTTCCATTCCAATTTCTCTTGAGTGTTTAAACGGTTTTCCATCCAAACAATACACGTAGTCTCTAAACTTAACTTATGGTCTTCTTTGTTAAGTGACGCCATCAGTACAATGATTTCATTGATACTACAAGTACTTCCTTGGCTTATATGAATAGCATTTTATGAAATAGGTCCAAGCACCGAAATGAGATGATTTTATCGAGATGCACCGAAATGTCAGCCTTCAAAGGCCAACAACAACAACATCTAAGTACGTCAGAGCAATCCTAATCATTTGCGTATACGACCGATTTAGTTTAACTGGTGTGTGCAGGGCAATGACTAGAGGTGCCTTATGATAGGCATATATCTAAAGGCGCAATCACAAAGAGATTTTCATAACTTACATTGCTCTTAGATTGACACTTGGTACTAGATTCAATTTCGAGAATCTTTCCACTAACTTCGTATATTGCTAGCCCCACAAATACTATATAGACAAAATGCGTCCTCTATCATCTCAGCGAGAAGGTAATAGAGCATAATTTGTGCTGCAACCCTAGTTAAATGTCTAACGTCAAGAGCATTACTCTTGATTCATATACTTTATTGCTTAGATGTGATTTCGCACACATTATTAATAGGTGATGATGGTTTGTAAGAATCAACAATAATTCTACTTTGTTGCTTTTTTTTGAACTTCTAAGATCAGTAATCTATTTCCGAATCGACATGATTCAAGAGAACCAACAGAGTAGACCGGCAAGTCGGCTCAGGCTGCTAATCCGCTGCTAGCAAAAACAGACGAGATCATAAAGAGTGAATGAGACAGAAGACAAAAAATCAGAGAAGCTCGCTGAAAAACTTTTTTCCTTGTAAAACATTCGTTAGGAATTTTGTATCTTGCTTGAATAGCCACGAGAGTAGACAATACAATTTACTTACAAAAGCAAAGTACAGATCTTGGATAGAAGGAAGAGTATCGCTAGTTGAAAGTTTTCTTCCGAAACACATGCACATCAGGTTTAGCTACAACAAATCTGAGTGTGCCGCGACCATTCGAAATACTGGACAGTGGCTCCTGATCCCCGATTTTGATATTGATGGGATCCTGCAACTAATCTCAACATTTGTTTTTTAACGTAATGAATTGAAACTCAAAGTTCTAGTTGCATCAGAGTTTGCAGTGCTTCGAACATTTGACTGAAAAACACCTACGAATCATTAATATCGTAAATCATGATGTGAGTTGGGAATGTCGAGCGAATTTGAGTGTTTAAAGATTCCCTACATTGCACACATGGCTATGGATTCCACATCACACCAAGGACAAACTAAGCTTACCATGTAGGATAAAAACATAGATTTCACATAGGTACATCACCACGATTTAATTTACAGTGTAGGTCAAATATGCATTCACTCCTACGATGCCATGAATTTAGACAATGCATGGTGTATCCATAAAGTACTTATTGTCACGAAGCATTATACGCCTTTTGTAAAAAGTTGTAGAAAAAGTTCTGTCGTATTGCCTAGGCAAATAATTTCTTAACAAGTATTTTGTGCGAATTTGAGCTCTTCAGGAAGCCCATTTTCTTATGGATCGAGCGATATATCAGTTGTCTATATAGGACACTTTTACAAGGCTAGAATTTCCATAATGTCATCGAACTTGAGCGATATCCTCAAATCTCCTTCAAATCGAAGGATAGCGACTTTTGTCGCCGTGGAATCTTTATGCTGCTGGATATGTGGCTGAATTGTGTTGATGTGGAAGAAGACTACTTCGATTATTAATCTGTATTTTGTTTGAGCTTAATTGGTGCACAAATAAATTATTTCGTGAAAAAGAATAAAGCTCTCGGCGTTGATCAATCCTGAGGGATGCGCCATGCATTCGACTTTAATTTTTAACTTCGCACAAAGTGATTGAATGCATATCTGGCCTTTACGATGACTCGCGGTGGCCGCCCGCTAAACCGAGTCAGTGCCGCTTACCCGACAGTCTGAGACTAGTCTGGTACCATTTTTCCGACCCCGTTGAGATGGATGGCTTGGTGAGCCATGAGCGCGAGATCGAACCATTGACCTCATGTGCGACGCAGCGCACCTCTAACCACTGCGCCACATGCGCTCAATTATTCTATAAATTTTGAAAACATGGCAGAAGTTTTTCAACGACCTATTTATACAGATCTACTAAAGCAAGTGCCAAGCGTAAAAAGAATGTATTGCATTCGCTGAGCAGATTTTTAGTGGGTAACGAGAAACTTACTAAATCTCTTTTATTCCTAACAGAATCCTTTGTAGTATAGTAAAGTTTGATACCATCCAAAGATCGCCTGAAACCAGTATCAAATAACGTTCTAAATCAAATAGCAAATCCCAAGACCGCTGTCTATTAACCTCGGCATGCTTCAATATAATTACTGTTTTTCTTCTTTAAGCAAGACACGAGGTGTTACAATAAAATTTATTCAAAGCTGACGTTTCGGCAGTTCGCCTTCTTCAGAGCCGCTTTTTATATGTGTTCCACCGAATGATTCAAGTGGAGACTACCGGAAGGAGATCACATAGGCTCGTAATGCCTCCACTTGAATCATTCGGTGGAACACATATAAAAAGCGGCTCTGAAGAAGGCGAACTGCCGAAACGTCAGCTGTGAATAAATTTTATTGCAACACCTCGTGTTTTGCTTAAAGAAGAAAAACAGTCAAATAGCAAACATTATACCAATTCCCAAGACCGACTGTCTAATTACACGGCATGCTTCAACATAGTTCCTGATTTTCTTCTTTGAGCCAAACAGAGCTGTTATATTAATCTTTATTCAACAGCTGACGTTTCGGCAGTTCGCCTTCTTCAGAGTCTAGAAAGGTCAAATTGTTCGTGATTCAATCAGTCAAACACCCCATTACTCCTCTAGAAAAAAACATTAGACCTAGATTTTAATCGCATCAAGCACAAAGTCAGTTCTCAACAAATCACCGCTTTTTATGTGTTCCACTGAATGATTCAAGTGGATATCACCGGAAGGAGATCACATAGGCTCGTAATGCACCCTACCCGTCAAAACAACAGTCTTATATACTGGCCCATATCACGAGTGTTTACGAGGCATTCCTCCCTGCGGTTTATGGTTGAATTGGTCGTATTAATCAAAAACGCTTCCAAGATCTTTCGCACTGATGTTTTTGTTCCTGCGCAAGTGGTAACTTCGATCTCAAAATCAACTCAGTCGTGTTTCTGTTCTCTACGCGTCCCTAGCGGGGTGTTCCGTCTATTAATATGCATGTCAGCTAGACTACCAATCCAACTGTAAACCATATGGCGGAATGCCTCGTTATCACTCTTGATATGAGTCAGTATAATAAGACTGTTGTTTTGATGAGTAAGGTGCACTACGAGCCTATGCGATGTCCGTCCGGTGATCTCAACTTCAATCATTCAGTGGAGCACATATAGAAAGCGGTGAGTATGTTGAGAGTTGACTTTGTGCTTGATGCTATCAAAATCCAGGTCTGGTGATTTTTTCTGAAGGAGTAATGGAGGTGATTGACTGATTGGATTGTAGACAATCTGATCTTTCCAGGCTTTGAAGAAGGCGAACCGCCGAAACGTCAGCTGTTAAATAAAGATTAATGTAACATCTCGTGTTTGGCTCAGAAAAGAAAATTATAGGGTCTATCCTCTTCCAATAGGTTTTTTGTTACTAGGAATGGGCAAATCAATAGAAACAGTTCGCTTTTTTTCTCATAATCCTTCACTCATTAGAATGCAATGTAATTAAACTATATCAGATGTTCGAAAATTGCTCACATATGTCTCTTGATAAGAGTTAGGATGAAATCCAAAGCACAGTCTGATGGTATCTCGCGTTCCAATGTGTATCGAACAATTCTTGACTTATCCTGGAAAGATTGCCTTTAACATCTTGTAAATTAATGCAGATCATGCCGGACAACTGATCGTAGCAGTAGTTTCAATAATTTATGAATTTTTTTTACTCCCACTCACTGTAATAAAAGCATGTTTGAGAAGAAAATCAAATTCAGAGTGAGACAAAGTAGACAGCTAGTTTGAAAATATCAGACAAATTTTTCCGCATAAACATAAATATCTTGTCATGTGGTGTGGTAAGGGCACTTATACAGCCCGATACATGTGTTTCGTCCTTACAGACTCGTCAGTCGGGCAGAACCCGTCGTCTTCCGATCTTTTTATTCGTCAGTTCTCTCGAGAGCCCTACTCTCCCTACAGAGAGATATGGAAGACGAACGTTTTACATGTTAGCTCAAATGGTAATGAAAGGATCTATTGAAATCTGAAAGTGATCTTTATAAAACACTCGAAATAAAGATATAATGTGATAAAAATACCAGCCAAAGAGCAATTGAGTGTACAGCACTCTGTGTTAGGTGGAAGTTTCACTTGACATAGAGTGTAAAACGCCCGTCTTCGATGATTCTCTGTAGGGAGAGTAGGGCTACCGAGAGAACTGACTGATAAGAAAATCGAAAGACGACGGGTTTTACCCGATTGACGAGTCTGTAAGGACGAAACACGCGTATCGGGCTGTACAAGAGCCTTTACCAGACCATATGACATGTTGGCTCAAATAATAATGAAAGGATCTCTTAAAATTTGAGCGTGGTCTTAATAAAACTAGAAATAAAGGTATAATGATATCTTGGTTTGTCCAAAGGAAGCAATATTTCTCCAGAACACCAAAGGAGATACAAAGAGGTATGACGCGGCGACACTGTCGCTGGAGGAATCTATAGTTTTACTCTACTCCCTGAAGGAAAGTTCGGTTCTCTTTAATTATGAGGAAACAAATGAAGAACCAATGTCATTCGCCGGAGAGGAAATTTTCGTAGAAGTTTCAATAACTATGCGAAAGCTGAGACTACAGGCTACAGCTTCACGTCGCCGATTTTCCGAAACAACCATTTATGACGTTGTAACATTTGAAATAAAATCGTGTTTGGTGAGACCATGTATTTTTTTCCTCTTAATTCGATTATATTTCGCTGGACAAAACTTCTATCTTAAAGTTGTAAGCAAACTATGGCACAAGTTTCAAAGAACTCAAAAATGTGTCGTTTGCTTTTTGAGAAGCTTTTATATCTTTTGATCTCCTGTGGTCGTTTGATTTGTGCTTTGGACATCGCCGGACAGAGCTCTTTTTTCAGACTTTTAGTAATCATCTGATAGCGTATTTCCTGATTCTAGCAATGTGCTTATTTTCTGGAAGTACAATCTAGTAAAAAGAATAAGATCGAGTTTTCATTTTTGGCAAGTTTGTTCGCAGGCTATTCGACAAGGCGATGGCCATGGGAAGGGCTGGCGAGGCGGGACGATATTTTGTTATTCAATTGGAGATTTTTCCTCTGGTTTGAAAGAAACTCTAGATAAAACGATTGATTGGGATACTGTAAAGATTTCTCTATACATCGGCATGCTTTTCAGCTTCCAGCGACTTATACGCATCATAAAAATGAAGGCGAAAGGCGAATGTGAAATATAATTTTTGATTTGGATGCTACAACATCGTAAAGGAGTATTTTGGAAAAACGCCGACATGAAGCTGTAGCCTCAAGTCTCAGCTTCGAATGGCAGCTAACACTCCTATGAAGAAGCTGTCCAGCGAATGAGACTGGTTATTTATTAATTCCCTCCTATTCGGAAATAACCAGCAATTGCTAAATTAGTGGGACAACTTCAACGTAACTTTTTCATTGACCACTTACCATCTTCATAGAAAGTAGGTATAACAGGGGGTACACCATCGCAACTGCTCACTGCCAATTGTAGTGTATAATGATGTCATTCGATATGGAGATGAATGACATACACTATTATGCAAAATTCCAATAAAATCTCGAAACAGGAAAGTCAGCGTCATTTTTTGAAGGGTATTAGAGAGACGGAGATAATGAGGAAGCAAGGAAAGGCATCGCATCTTGAAAAAACTCCCTCACAATTTTAGTATTAAATAGTGCTCAAAAACACGGATTGTTTGAAGATACCATACCATATCAATTTGGTGTGTAAAAAAAACCGAAAACGGAATGACAAGTGGTCGTGTTGGAGGACACCAACATGGGCCGCATAGGACCTCCAGAGTTGTTTCCAGTTGATGACCTCACATTTTGACTCAGCCGTCTAGTCTAGCCAGCGTAATTCCCCCAATTGGGGTTTGATTTGACACGAAGACCTCGCTATGACCAAGATGGACTATTGCCATGTATGGCAGTCAAGAGAAAAAAAAAAGAAGAAGTGTGTCACAAGCGTACCAAGGGTCAAAGTACTCAAAAAGTAGAAAGGTAAAAGGTGGCATTGGTGTTTTTGTATCATGTCTATAATTCTATAGAGTATCAAATAGGTAACGGGTGTAGCAGCACATTTTTCGAATAGTTGTCTTTCTTTTCATGATTTTACCACCATAGACACGACTATTATTGTACTTACACGACATATCCTTTCCAATATGAAAATCTTTACAAGGAGCAACTCCGTCGCCATCATTCTAGGAGTACCAGGTGACTAAAAAAGTGGCATCAATTAGTTTTTTTTTATGATTTGAAAGAGACTAAACGGGAAAGGCATACGGTTGGAGTCATTCTTGTCACTGAATGCGTTACTCCAATAAATGGATTACCCTGCGCTTGAGCTTCATGTCTGAAAACTAAGATAATTTACTGGTAAAGGCACTAGTATGAAATTGCCTAGAAGTTATCTGAAAACAGTGAACAGAGGTGATTGTTCAGGAATCCCTGAGTTTTGGTGATTATAGCGAGCAACGATTTCAAAAATAGAGTGAATAAAGTGATGTCTTGATCAACCTCTCAAGTATGAGTTGTGCATTTGAGTTCACTCGTAAATGTAACTAAGTGCACATTTAGCCTACACAATAATTTCTATGGCCCACTGACTAACTTGGTCGGCCATTTTATTGACCCAAAAATTTGGTACTAACTGGTTAACTCCACATATAAATAGTAAGGTTAGCTTCATGGGTTGAGCCAGTGGCAGAGTGTAATGCAGAGACCTCTAGCCCTTGTTTTACAGAAGTGGCGTCACGAAAGCCGATTTCTGTTATTGCTGAAAGTACTATTTAGATTTGCAAAAATATGGTTCCTATCCTAGAAAGTTCTTATCAATAGAGTGGCTCGGTTCTTCACTAGCTACTTATCAGATCCTATTGTTCCTAGTAAATGGATGACTAGTAAGACTGTATATTATTGTTTAGAAAAAACCATTCAGACATCGGCAACCATCACTCACTATACTTGTTCGCTGTAGTCCAAAAAATTTCCATTCCTTTCTCTCTAAACAGGGCTGACTGAACACTGGACGAAGGACAGCCATGAGATCAGACATGATTTTGAGAAAGATTTTGCACTATAGACCACATCCACACGATAACAAGATTTTGCGAGAGCGAAAGAGACCGCTTTGTTCCACTTTCTTTGCCTTGAAGAAGGCTTTTGATCAGTTGAGACAGAAGCGGTCATGAAAGCTCTAGACATCCAGGGCGCCCCTACCCAGAACATAACAATTCTTCGTGAGTTATTCAGAAACTTTATAACCAAAGTATAGTCATTCTATAACGACATTCCACAGACGCAAGAAAATGAGTTTGAGAACACGATACTATCTCGTCATTATTATTTACTACTGCACTCCAAAGCGTCATGCGCACATTAGAATCGGACAATACTTTAGTCAAAATCGACGGTCGACAATTACACCATCTTCGTCTGCTTGATGACATCGTTCTTATATCACCAAGTATTTCAGACGAAACTTATGTTAGTTGGTTTCAACAAACGCTTATGAAAAAATTGATCCCGACGAAATCTAAGCAGAACGATGTTTATGAGGAAAGATTGGGCTTCGAATACTCCATTCATTGTCAACGAAATGAATGTCTTCAGATGCTTCAGTCACGCCTATCTAAGTCGGAAAGTCAAAATCCTAAATGACTCAGTTCCATAGTCGAGCAGGAGGAAACGAGCGACTTGGTAAGCGCTCATAAGCATAAAGAACGTAGTGAAGAAAGCAAGTAACACACAAGTTCGTACCCATCTTTTCGACTCAACGGTTATTCGTGACTTAACCTATCTCTTTAAAATCTGCTCGCTACGCAATCAGTATGGAAAATCACCTGCCGCTTTTGAACTCCCGTTTGAAAAGTCAATGATGACAATATCCAGTATCTCGCAAGTGCGAGAAAGCATCGAAAGTTTTGAGCCACTTCAATGGTCGAAAAGCAAAGATGTGTTCTACACGACAGGCTATTGAAGACATATGGACCGCACACATAACACGCTTCAACAGAACTCGATGAACGGAGGTGTTACTGAGTGTGCTCCTCGTTATGTCAAACGCAGAACAAGAAGACCACTGTGCAAAGGTCCGACTTTTCACAAAGAGCTTAAAAGAAGGATATAATGTTCAAGGAATTCCTATAGCGAAGAAAACCAATTAAGCTGCTTTTACTCGTTATATGGAAGAAAGGAAGCTCTACTGGTGCCCGCTCAAAATACTCGACACTCAACGGGACAACAGGTGATATATTTAATAGTTTTCATTTGAATGAAGCGCATTCAAATTTTATGCAGATACACTACTCTTGAAGATTTCACACTGGACCATTTGTTGTGCTATGTGCTATAAGGGCAAAGGAATTAAATCGGCAAAGGCTTCTCATGGCAAAACCATCAACTTTTGCGAGTATATGAGGATTTCCAACATCTCACGAGTAGATCTACTGCAGAGTATGATTTGAGAAATAGCTCAGAAATGACTACCTTTCTCGTACACCAGACGTTGTTTTTGAAAAGAAAAACCGCCGTTATCGTTAACGGCACTGGTTGGGAGCGAACGGTTTACGTTTGCTAGCGCAGAATTAGAAACCGATCTCTTTCGTTAGAGAAGACTTTTCATATGAGTGAGTATTCATTTGGAATCTTGAATCTACAGCTATTACGGTAAGTGGCCGTTTTCGAAAACACTCCTTTGTAACGTTATGAAACTTTGAAATAAAGTTATGTTTTACATCGGCAGCGCAATTCAACTATATTTGCTGGAAGCACGAAAAGCATATGAACTTTTGAAAAAATCTTCTAGTTATTAGAATCATACGTTTCATCTAAAGTTTCTTTCGAAGCGGAGAAACAATTCATAATTGAATGAGAAAAATCACACTTCAAATGTGCATGGCACTGGCGGCATCGAACGATTGCCTTGATAAAATCGCGGCGACTGCCCTTCCCCCATATCGCAGCCCGTGAATTGATCAGAGAACACATGTTGGCATATGTGAGTCAACATTTTCCCTGCTGTAGTGCAGAGAAATGGTCTTCCCAAAAATCAAGCACAGCGTTGGAATCGCTCAATCTTGCGCTATTGAATGTTACTGATAGTCTAGAGAAAGAGTTCGGTTCTGCGGGAAATATGAGCGCATGTAACACAAAAGTTTCCCTTTCGCTGAAGCGTACGAAAAGGCTATTCCAAAAGAAGGTAATGTATTGCGCTAGTCAAAGGTTTTAGCTTTCGAATGATTACTAACAGGCTAATGAAAAATTCTTGTCTGACAATAAGGACTGGTTTCTAATTCTGTGCTACAAAACGGAAAAGTACCGGGCGAACTTTGAGAATTCACAACCAAGTTCTTTACAAAGACACACACCACCATCATCCCGAGGAAATAGCACTTCGAAAAAGTGATTGTGAGATTCTGCTCATTGAGTTCTTAGATTTGTTCTCATGTTGATTTTTTTCATGCGATGCGAAAATATGACTGTGATGAATTATTTTCTTACACATACCGATACTTTTCGTGCGGCACTCGATCGATGAGTGTTTGACGAACACATGGCGATACACAACAACCAGCAGATCCTGAATCAGCAGAATATGCAGACTCCAAGTAATCAATCTGTGTTTGGGATTTTATCTAGTAGAGTCCTAGCATTCCAGCGAAGTGAAGCTCATTTTGTGGTCTGAAAATGACAAAAATCTCTGAAAAGTGTTGCTCACCATCAAGATTTGGTACATTAGGTCTGCTTGATTGGCACCAACTGCATATCCTATGACCACAATTCGAGTGCTTTACCGTTTTTGTGTGATCGAGAATAGCATTGCATGGACCATCACATGTCACCATGCCGTGCAATGAAGCTGTAAGAGCGAAATTTGTGTAATTTCAAAAGCTGCGTAGTCACAAAAGCATCACTACTAGGCATATTTCAATTATATTTGCAGTCAGAGGTTTAGAAATTACTGGAGCAGTTTTGATGCAATAGTAAGAGGGATTCTTCCATGCACGCTGAGTCGTTGGTCCGATATGTTGTCCCGGGCAAAGCTATTATTCATCTTTTCGGAGTCGGCATGTTGATGGCAGATAGTCAATGAGAATAGATATGTTGACTTTTGTATATGTTTCAACCTGAGCTAAATACCTCTCTCATCATTGTAATACCTGTGCCTCTAATCTCCAATAAACATTGAAGTACTTCTAAGCAACAAAATGATGTAAGTTTAAATCAGCGATGAATGAATAGTTTGTCAAAAATGATAGTGCATACTGTACGCAGCGTCAGTTCATCGTATCTCTCAAAAATTTTTGGTATATTAGCATACTTCAGATGTTGAGACCTCCATAGAACTGCAGAAAAGATTCCATTTTATGACCACATTTATCTCGAACCATGGCCACTAATTTTATATGCACCACATCAATTCTCAGTTGAATGCCGCTGAGGCCATTTATTGCACCTCGTCCCAGTGTCCAGCCCTCTATATTACTTCCATTCAATATGCGCTTGTGGTTTCGGAGCTTTGGTACACATCCTTAACGGACTATTGTAAAGTACCTAATGATATAAGCTTCAAGCAAAAGTACCCCCTAATGAATAATCCGAATAAAAAACTTCCTCAGGAGGAAGACTATAAATCCTGTCAGATCTCTGGTGGCGAACGCAGTTATTGATGAGGTTAGTTACAAAGCCGATGACACAAAAAGCGACGGATCTTCAAGGTTACTAAAAATGAAACACGCCGCCACCAAAGGTTATTGACTTGATCAAACTGTTCTTTGAGATCTCACCTTTCCGGTAGCGTATGCTAATCGTTGCACCACCAATGTTTATGCTCCCGGAAAGAGTGAGATCTGGGTTCGAATGCCGGCTGGACGCAAACGTCTTTGCACAGCACTCTACACTATTGGCTATATTGTAACATCATAACACAGCAAGTGGCGGTCAAATAAAAAAAATTTGTGATTGCTCTTTGAGAATTTACAATAATCTCCTATTATACAGAAACCTTTGGCAACGAATCAATCGTGCACGTAGCACTCTACGTCCAACACAGTCGATGAAATACTCGGTTCTTTATCGAAAACGACAACATACGACTTATTGTGTTGGGGTTTGTGACGGTTTTGTTGATGAGCATCCATTTTTCCAGTGCTTCTGTACTTTTGTCTAGCCAACGCACTGTTAGCGTAACCAATGGCCTAAATTTCCATTCCAGTTCAATATAATTCAATTCAATAGTTAAAGAATAGTAAAGGTGTGGCTTTCATATGATATGAAAAACACACGAAAAGCAGTACATATCTTCAAAATTTTCCTCGAATTCTGGCATGAGAAAGAGAAGAGATTACAGAGAATGTTTTTTATAGGCTATGATACGAACTCAAAACATGAAACCATTTACATCTGCTAACAAAATCTCACAGAAAAGTCTTTGCAGCGGCTCGAAGTCAGAATAAACTGATAGTAGTAATCATATCAGTGCCAGCACATGGAAGCCTATAATTCATATATATCTTCTCTCGACGAGAAAGCGCATTCTTCATCCAAATTGCAAGTCTATGCTGGCGGTCTTATACTTCAAATCTATAGAATCTAGACGGCAAAAATGAGTTCATAGCCGTAAGGAATCAAAAATTGGATGATCAAGTAGAATTCTTTTCTTATCTAACCTGTTTTAGCGGTGGTAGCGAAGAAAGAAGGTGGGCAAAACGGGCGTCAGTAGTGCAACGGATTGGTGCACACGCTCCCGGATTGAGTGAGATGCGGGTTCCAGTTCCGCCTGACGCGGAAGTTTTGCCCATCACTCTACATCACTGCGTATATATATGACATCATACCACGGCTAAAAGCGGTTACAAAAAAAAGGAATACTATTAGATCATCCAATATCCAATATCCGTTAGCGTGTTTGGGTTCAGTGTCGATACCGACTACCTGGGCTAAACCGTTTACGGTTGGTTTCGTTTACGGCTGACAGATAGATTCGTTGTAGCGTAGAAAGAGTGGTGTGCATAACGGTCGTCAATAGTGCAACGGCTTAGAGCATGCGCTCCAGGATAGAGTGAGATTGGGGTTCGAATCCCGCCTGGCAAATTTTTTTACATCACTTTACATTATTGGGAATCAAAAATAAGATTCTGGTATTTGTGCATAGTTGGAAATTTTATCCAAAGTAGTCATAAGTCAAACAAACCATCGTAGGCTCTGAAAAGTGAATATCGCACGCCATTTGGACCATCATAAGATTTTTTGATTACCGGCTTCTCATATTATGCCCCAGTATCTGTTCTAACAATTTGCCGTCTTCGTTGGACCTGTCATCCATGGATGTGGTTGAACACAAATTTAGGCTCGAATTTAACTTGGAGACTACTTTTTTTCATAGATACGCTAGATGGGCCGATCATGGCCCCCTTTGGAAATACGAGATAATCATGTTGGCTCGTTTACAGACTTTCATTACAGCCAGTCAGCGATCCAGAGCATGTCTTCCACTTTTCCAGTCGTATTGCTTTAAGAAGGGATCAACAGATAGACCGATCGAGTGCGATATACCCGGAGAAATTGCAAACGAAACTGAGCAACTTATCAGTAACATATTGATAAACGCTGAAGCAACTGGAAACCGCTCGCAGAAATCTTCAACAGCTGGTTTGTTATAGTAAGACTGATTGAGCAGTTTATGGTATTGTTCACGTAGTTAAGACGACGGATTTAACTCAATGTATGTGAGAGTCATCTGCTAAATTAGACTTTTGGAAGAAACAAATCACTCCTCATTGACAGAGTTTCCACAATTTTGGTTGGTTGAATTGAGAGAATTTATGGGTCCACAGTTTGTGTGACTGATTTGAAATTATACCACACTCACTTGCCATTTTCCATTTCACAATGAGTTGCTACACCTAACAAATTCGCAGTTTCCTTATTGTCGATGAAGTTCGGCAGATGCTCTTGCTCACTGAAAGGATTTGAAGTATATACCAGAGGCATTAGAATTGCAATTTAAAGGCCGATTTTTTCACAGAATAAATAGTATCATCATAAATTCCCACTAATAACATGTAAGGTTAATTTTTTTTTGTGCAGAATGGTGTCTTTCATCAAAAAATAAGTAGACGTACGCCTTCTGCACATTACTGACTGAGATGATTTCTTGCTCTTCCTCCGTTGAAGTCCGACTGAAATTATTATATGAGAGAAATTTTGCACAATGATAAAACTGTGCAGAAACTTACCACGTTTCAAGCGTGGACGTGGAGTCACTTGACGCGGTACGAAGAGCCATAAGCCACCTTTTGCTGGCGAACGGTAGTACAAAAATGAACCATACCGGATTAGTTGGTGTTTTTCACAGTGCGATCTAAAAAAGCTATCTCTAAACAAATGGAGATATTATCGCAGAATACTACTTTAAAGCTTCTGATTACATTCTGAATAGATCTATAAGTTGAGTGGTTGAAAGTTCCTTTATTGAGCCAACGTGCGAATGTCTATGATGTCGACCACAAAGATGGTTTCACCATTTTAGTTCCACCCTGGCACCGCAACGTCATGGGAGAGCAAATGATTCTGAATAACTTCAGCAGCGACATCTGGCTAGCACAACACCTGGATAAGCCCCAACAGAATGGAAAATCTTCTCAAGCTTTCCAGGTATTCCTTCAGTATGGAGCAATATCTACTTTTGTGTTGGCCTCACGCAGGGCTGTATTTATATGCACCCGAGATACACTTGCGGCCACTGGATGCAACCTCAAGTTCTGGTCACATCAGCTCCTGTATCTCTCCGGAGTCTGTAGATTTCTTGAAATTTTCCTGAAAGGATGAAAACACTCAAGTCATAGTTAACACTTATCGCTTTGTAATTTTAACTATGCGCGTTCTCTGTGTTGGCTGTTGCACTAAAACGTTGAGTTTCAAGTTGACTTTACCGCACAGTAATTACTGACTCAAAGTAGAATGCTTGATTTTGTACTAATTTGCCGCGCGTGTCTTTTCACGTAAGCACGGATAACAACTTTGAGTTGTAACTGTTTATAGCAATAATAAGAATACAAACCGGTATGACAATATGTAGTTGAGTGAAGAGAAACGAAGTTGGGTGAATAACTGGAACACTAGAACTATGGAACTGCCCACCTACCGAACTACTACCGGTGTATAGTGAGGTCAGGCTTATATACGGAATGACGACGAAGACTCTATTTGATAAAGTGCAATTTTGAGAGGAACACAAAGGGTTACAGCGTACAACCGATGGGAGAGAAAATCCAAACATAAAAAGCTACAAGTGCACACTTTGATGTGAGAGAAGCGAAATGTCTCGCATGTGAAAGCGATGCTATCGCATCAAGGAAAAGGTTGTAGGAATAGCTTTGAGTTAAAGTTCATGTGAAGGCGATGCTATCGGATTGAGGAAAGGTTATGGGAAAGCAACGAAATAGTCCGTGGGAAAGGGCATATGAAACTGCAAGACATCTTGAGCCAAATCTTCTAGTAAATGTAATTAATCTAGGAGACACACGAATATAGAAATAGGGACTATTCCACGAATAGTTTATACATTCCTCACCGCTCATTTGGGCTGACGGGTCAGTTTGTGTGATTGCGCTAAATAGCTACAAATAGAATATTAAGCATTTGAAAAAAAAATTTGAAATTTTCAAGTGTTTTTACTGCATTTTTCGTAGTGTTATGATGTTTCATAAATACTTATGAGAATTGAGTGATGAGTAAAAATACAACCTCGGATGGGAGTCGAACCTGCGTTTTATCCATATCGAGAGTCCCTGGTATGGATGAAAACGCGGACTCAACTCCTGTTTGAGCTCGTATTTTTGCTCACCACTCAAATCTCTTAGGTAATGATAATATTCAATAGAAATAAGCGTGACTAAAAAGAAAATAGCAGTTATCTGAGGGATTAATTGCTATATTTTCCATGTAGAAGACTTCTAAACAGCTGTGCGCTTCTATCATATCCTTACATGATATTAACCCTTAGGGTACGAGCGTTACGTAGTGCCTAGTGGTTAGTGATGCCCACACGCGACGAGCCGAGCTAGCGGCATGTCCCTGTAGTACGCAAATGGTTAACTACACTGCTTTGAGCGACGGTTACCGTTTTGACGTGACGATCACCATCCTGGTTCAGGAGTCAAGAAACATCACCGCAAAATTTTTTGAGCATTTATTGATAAACTTTGAAGAATCCAAAAAGGACCCAAAAACGCAAACACTTACTGTCAAGCGTATTTCACGCCTTTTCTTCCGCTTGATTTTAGATCTCCTTGGAGTTGAACGTAAAGTATTCATTACCTATTGTTAAGGAGACCTGATTTTTAGAGCGTCATTCACACCTTCTTCAGAGCATAACAATTGAGGTTTTCATACAATGATAGGTAAGAGGTATCAGAAAAGATGAAATTCTATTTATTCCGTAAAAATTGTCATTGTACAACCATTTTAATGGATAGGAAAATTCCCGTGGAAAGCTGTTTACCAAATGTGCACTGCTGCGACTTCGTTACTCCATTCCGATGTCGGGTCATTATATCACTTTCGATGTTTCCAGGGCATGTCTAACCCAGCTGTGAAGAAGTGTCCTGCAGTACACACATGGTCATTCGCTCGATCGACATGCTGACTTCACCAAGCCCTCATCATGGGCTCGTCATCCCTTTGAAGTTGGGTAAATTTGTACAGGAGTTACTTGGTAGGATATCAGCACTGACTTGCTCCATAGATGTGCGAACCATTGTCTAGGCCACTTCGTTACCTCTAACGATGATTAATGAAGTTAAATGTGTGACACATCCTTTGTGAACTGATATAATTGGACTGATATGTTATAATGAGCGCATGTGGCGCAGTGGTTAGAGGTGCTCTGCGTCGCACACGAGGTCAGTGGTTCGATCTCGTGCTCATGGCTCACCAAGCCATCCCATCCCTCCGGGCTTGGTAAATTGGTACCAGACTAGGTCTCAGACGTTTGGGAGGATAAGCAGCACTGACTCGGTTCAGCGGGAGGCCACCGCGAGTCATTGTAAAGGCCAGATATGCATTCAATCACCTCAAACGAAGTCAAAATTGAAGTCGAATGCATGGCGCATCCCTCAGGGATTGATCAACGCCGAGAGCTTTATCCTTTTTTATCCTTTATGTTATAGTATTCTCGAGTGGTCAGTCGACTAATGTTATCGCATCGTCTGATAATATAATTAACACACACCAGACGTCTCTTCCTTGTCTACAAAGCTTGGTGGCTTCTCCTGGTTAAAACTTGAAAAACCGAAGGTACAGCTATCCTAAATTTCAAAAAAAAAATGGTCCAATCGATAACATTGAACATTGTAATGGTAGATGGCAGAGGCGCCTTACCCCCGCCGCCTACTCCGTCCCAAATCATATCGCCCTTGTGGATACTGTAAGAAAGTATGAAAGTAAGAGTGGAAAGAACTACTAGAGGAAGTACGTTCTGTCAAGATGAGTTAATAAAGTATGGTAGACCACGATGATATGAGGAACTCATTCATCATGTTCGGAAAATTCATTCTCTTTCTGTAGTTTCACTCATCTAATGGTATTGTTCCGTAATTCCACTGCTAGAAGCGGTTGAATAGAAAGATCTCGTTTGATCTTTAATGCCCAATATCTTCAGCGTGATTTGATGTGGCGACCGACTTACCCGGTCCAGGCCGTTGCTGACGGCTGACAGCTGACAGATAGATGCGCTGCAGCGTAGAAAGAGCGACGTGCACAATGGGCGTCAGTGGTGTAACGGATAGAGCACGCGCTCCCGAAAAGAGTGAGGTGCGGGTTGTAGTCCCGCCTGACGCGAACAGTCTTGCACATCACTCTACATCAATAGGTATATATTTGTAACATCATACCACCGCTAGACGCGGTTGAAAAAAGAAATCTCGTTTGAGTATTCTCTGACATTAAGCTTTGATATATGACCTTGTGTTGCTCCAACAGCAGGTGATAGAAGTTGTCTACTATTACATTGAACACTGGTCGTCAACAAGACATCCTCATCAGAATGATTATCAACAAAATTAGATCCTCACATTTTCCGCTATCCATCCGAAGTGTCCAAAAGTTCCGAATTTTCACTTCGCTATTGAGCTCAGACACTGACCGCAATATCAAACATCGTTAGCGCATATTCCGAAGTGTGGCTCTTTATTTGTTTCAAAAATAACGCTAAAAATAGCGACCGGTATTTGTTCCTCTTGGTCAGCTCGAAGACATTCTACTTAATCTCTTGATGCATCATTATACCCATCAATGGCAATGCAAGTGCGTTGTAACTATAGCTCGTCATCTTTATCATTCCAGATCTGGGCAGGCTAGAATAGCCGTGAAAAATTGTCAGCTTCCTTGTATCCGTCCTACCAAGCGCTATCAAAAGGGCGGCTCCACAGAGGGTCAGTGGAATAAAGCCTTTTTATTCTACTATTTAGCTATTCGCATTTATTTTCTTGCTTACAAACTCTTCGGTGGAATTAGATGTACTTATGGATAGCTTGCCAGTCGATTGCAGTATAGACATGGACCTTTGAATCACGATTCACGTTTATACACGTGCCGTGTACTTCCCACTCATGACTGCAGGATTATGACCGAAGATAATTTGCAAATTTCTATACAAATCCGCGTAAAAGTGTCTGTGAAAATACATAACGAATATGCAGTGTTGGAGCAATAGAAGCAGAGAGTCCATGCACTTGATCAACCTCAGCCTCAAGCAAACAAACATTCGTCCCCGTTACCACCCTATTCCGCCACATATCCTTGCCTCGAGACCATCTGGGCAATCGATCCTTTATAGAAATGGAGCGTCAGCTCAAAACAGGCCAAGATGCCTGGTCAGGCCACCGACCATCTAGGGATAAGCCCTCCCTCTGGATCACCTCTGTGTTCTTAAAATTGACCAAGTCGCTTCAGAAGTTCTGCACTGTCGGCTTATATCCCTGTACAAGGACCACAATTTCAGCTCCAAAATGTTCGCTACGCGTTTCTACATGTGTTTTCTTGGGATCAGTGTGAGGTGAAATGCAGCTTGTAGGAGAAGTTAAAGTGAGGAGTAAGAGAGAAAACCGTGACTAAAACACTAGAACATCTCCAGAAATCCACAACATTGGCACTGTTAGGTAAGCGATGGTTCGTTGCGTTGTCTGTAATCTACCTTTCCAAAGATTGAGCCAGTCTTGTACTACCTCATAGTGGCTGGCGGTTGACCACAAACGCCTGAGCTTTGCAGACGAGAGAAAACATTCCATCAACAAGATTATCTTCACGTGTATACGCGTGAATATGTGTGTGTAAATAAATGTTCTCCTCTATTAAGCATTATATTGAAACTTTTTCAAAAATCAGCCAGTTCCGCCTTCGGCCTGAGACCAACGCTCTCAAGTGATAACTAATACTCATTATGAAAAGTTCTTGTCCGTCGTGAGTGACATGCTTGTCATGTGTCACATGTCCGTCTATATGTATGTCATATGTCTATCACCAGAGCACATGTGGCGCAGTGGTTAGAGGTGCCCTGCGTCACACACGAGTTCAATGGATCGATCTCGCGCTCATGGCTCACCAAGCCATCCATCCCTCCTGGATCGGCAAATTGGTACCAGACAGGTCTCAGACTTGTCTGGGAGGATAAGCAGCACTGACTCGGTTCAGCGGGAGGCCTCCGCGAGTCATTGTAAAGGCCAGATATGCATTCAATCACCTCAAAACGAAGTTAGAAATTGAAGTCGAATGCATGGCGCATCCCTCAGGGATTGATCAACGCCGAGAGCTTTATCCTTTTTATTTTATGTCTATCACCTATGTCATATCTCGAGATGTTCCAACACAGTGAAGAGGCAACTAATAACCACCTTGACTACATAAGACCATTTCGATATCGCCCCACTCAACAAGGTTTCACGGTACGGAAATCGCAACAAGTTCACCTTGATCTCTTCATCTCTCAGCTCAAAACGAATCTTGTCGCTCTAATGAACGACACATCATCACATCCACTGTGTAGACCCTAGCATTCCCTAGATCGATTCGTATCCTCAACATTCGCCCGCCACGAAGATCTTCAAACATTTAACAAGCTCTTTCGTGTGCTGCTTGAAGATTTCCAATTCCTGGAAGATGGGAGATTGCTGGTTGGGACGAATGTCGCTGCAACTTGAAAGCAACCACGTCGGAACGATCCCAGTGCCTAGATTGCAAGAGTTGTAAGGAGAAATCGAACTAGATACCTTTGCTCATCACTTCGCTTCCTGAACTTCCCTACTCAAAACCGCTATCCTATGTTCGAACTTATCGTTGTGAAAACACCTGGATTGCACAAGCACTTTCCTGTCGTATGTTTCCTATTTTGATATTCTTATCTAAAATTCATGACAAACACCCGCTCCATTTCGTTACTTATATTCCAACACCTCTCCCATCTTTATTAATAAGGAAGTGTTACCCTTCCGTTGTTGAAAAAAATGACCTGAACTCGGCTTTTTATAATAAGGTTGAATTGGTGATGTAACTCTCTCCTATGAACCTACACTGACTTTTAAACAAAGCTTAACTCGAAAATTCCGCCGCTGTACCTCTATGAAATTGTGTGTATTTGCACATTTCAATGTTTATGATACATAAGTATGAACACGCCCAGAGATCTACAATGTAATATATCGCGATGACAATATTTCACTCAAAGCACACCACAGGACAAAAATAAAAAGGTATAGCCAGTTGCACAAGAAATTAACAACATAAAAAGTTTACCATCGAAACGAAAATTAGAAATTAACATAGTCAGTCTTCATTTGGAGGTGTCGGACTTCTTGATCGCATGGCAGCTTCACCATTCCCATTCGCGGCGGGAGAAGCAGAGTGGACGAGATCCTTCACGAGACCTAAAAAAATAGATATGTGAAGGTCAGCGCACCCTACAAAAGAAGGAAGAAAATACATCAACACTCACTGGCTCCTTGAACGAGATCCCGACTTGGAACGGCTACCTTCGCCGTTCTCCTTCTTTGGCGAAACACTACGAGAACGAGACCGCGATCGTGAGCGAGACTTACTACGACTCCTTGAGCGTGAACGACTTCTTGATCGAGAACGTGAGCGGCTACGGCTAAACGTGGAAACATAATCATTACAAGTCAGCAATAATACCAACTAGTGTGAACTAACCTGCGACTTCTTGAGCGCTTCCTGTCACGAGATCGGCTACGGCTCCTCTCAGAATCATCAATCAACTTGAGTTTGCGACCGTTTACATCCTCACCCTGCAGTTTATCCAGCGCACGCTCAAGATCCTCACGTGTTGCGAAGCACACCACTCTGAAAATTATTCGATTCAGATACTTGGGACTCCATTGCTCACCCTTAGCAATTGATTCGCTCACCCTTCATTTCTCTCATTCTTGTGTGCGTCGGCAAATGTTACCTCGCAACCTGCTTTGCGCATTAAATCTTTCAAGTCCTAAAAAAATTGAGAATTAGCTGGATGTATGCATTGTTGCTCAGTCATATAAGCGAACGATACTTATTAACTCTGCCTATGAAACACTGCACAGCGTCGTTGCAACAACAGGAACCGGCGGTACTGACATTTCCACAAGTATTATTACTGTGACCTACCAAAGCTTCCGTCTTGATTGAATTCCCATGCGAGATCTACCATTAAGTTTGCGAGCTAGAGTGTATCACGTTAGAAACACAATTACTGAAACCTATGAATGTATACATACTACTGTTGAATCGCATTCATTTAACCTATTCAGCAGTAAGAAGGTCCCCAACCTAAACGTCGATAACTCGACAAGCATAAACCTCTCCGACACAGTTTATTGCTGTTACTATGAAACTACTCATAAGCGACATACGGCTGACTAAGCACCTGCGCCGGTTCCCAGTTGTCCGCACGACACCATTCAATGAAGTTGAATATTATCTAGAAAAGGCGACGATCATAAACGCGTTCTACTAAGGCATTTGATAATGAGTATAAACGCAAATAAATGGCTGTACTATTGTTGCGCCATTGTAGTTTTCATGGGCACACTAACCGTTTTTTCGAGTTGGAAAAGGCACCGTCACGACCTCGTCTCAACGGGAGAAGTCACACCCTCGCGAACACCCAGAGCGGTAGTCACGAGAACTCGGACAGATACGTAATCAGTGGTCGCAGCTGCAGAAGCAACAGACACGAAACGAATCGTCGTACGGCCATCAGCCATATCACCACCACGCGCGCTACGCCGACCTCGGACCACAACCAGATCGATGCGTTTCGCGACGATCTCGCCGTCATCATGCACGGACGCTCGCTCATCGCACATCAACGAGCTAGGATTTAGTTTAAGTGAAAGAAACGAGGGTCAAATATGGTTGAGAAGCAATAGAAAGTCGTCCCAGAACCCCGCCATAGAGAGAGCGTCCGCGACGCGCTACGCCAAACGTGCACACATCACGCACGGATGCCTGAAATGATTAACAAATGAACTTCATATGTGCTATATTCACCTGCCAAGAGATACGCGTGGACAAGTTCTCAACGATCATTCGATGGCGAGTCTGTGTGGGGGGACCATATCTGGAACTAAAAAAATGACAAATAGATGGGGTACAGGACAATCTAGCCTCAGATAAACACAGTACTCTGGGCCTTGTCTTCCGCCAAAACTTCGCTTGCGCTGGTCCCCCAGCCTAAACTTAGAGTGTGTCATGATAGATAAGCAGTAAACCCTAATAGAATATTTCTTTGAATGCTACGAAAAGGCAAAAATAACCGAAAACAGAAATATATTAACTTCGGAAACCCTAACCAGAAGCTGGTTACGAGTTACATGGTGGACAACGGGAAATAGTACTCCAACTAGTCTAAGGAATCATATGGGTGACCGTGTTGAGAAAGATAATGCTGTGGGCTACAAGTAGCCCTCATAATAGCAATATCTTACGCCTGCATCAACATCAAACCTTCCGGGACCGTGGACCCACCTCTTTGTATCTAACTCCCAATGTGAAACGTATTGAATGAATTATTGTGATGACTCAATCAGTAAATATACTTCTTTGCTTAAAGTAGGAGAACAACAGTTGAGATACAACTGAAATGGTACAATAATACATCCAACACGCCCCTACGCCAGGGATTAGGGATACAGGGAAGGTGGGTCTACGATTCCGAGAGGGTTCGAAGAGGTATGGAAATCGCGACCTATGCGTGCATTGCACTTGCCAATAGCTCCTGTGTTTCGCTAAACCTCGTAAGATCACACGCGTACGCACAAACTCGATGTGATCTTCATATTTTCCCATGTGATATCAGTAACGACACTTCAGTTTTGATTTAATTCTAAGTCGAGTCCTACAGGAAAGATGAAGACCGGACAGCGCACGATTATTCATCGCGGCGGCTGCACTTTTGGATCGCTAAGACTAGTGTTCAGAACGTGTAGTTATCGACCTCTTCTACATCACTTTTTTTCGCTGGCACGCTCTACCCTAATCTTCACAATGGACCCAAAACACCTCTACCTCTTAGTATTGACCAGCGCACTCCGCCGTTACTGCGTACTGGGGCGTTTATGCGCGTCTGTGACCTGTCTTATATTCAAGTTCTGGGCCTTCAGAGGGTGGATAGAAATGATCCAATCTACAAGTTTTGGCAGGCGTAATGACATCCACTCCCTACCCGGTTCAACGGTTCAATGATGACCCCACTTTGTTGAATATTGTCCTAACGATTATTATGAAGGAAAAACAGCAGAGCAAGCTAACCTGGCGTCCCTCCTTTGCGGGGGATAACGATCAAATCCTCTACCACCACCAGCTCTCGGACCACGCTTCGAAAACTCCAACATCACACGTTCGCCAGCCAGTTCTTTGCCGTTGAGATCATACACGGCATCATCTGCGTCTCTCGGCTCATCAAATTCCTGTCAAAAGCGGATAACAGTGCGAAGAGCTGGTGAAAATGTCCTGCTTGTACCAAAAGTAATGACCAAAGATACACTTCTTATGGCGCCGCACTTCCCCTAGTCTCCGCTAACACTGAGCTGCACCCCAAATAATCACCTAGGAATAATCAATGGTACGCAAAAATGCGACCTCAGGCGGGAGTTGAACCTGCGCATCACCTTTCCCGCAAACGTGTACTACCACTACACCACCAATGCCACGCTTTGAGAGAACTATTCGTGGCTGCCAGTGTACAACGCGTACGAAATCCTCAACCTACTGCTTTAGCACAGGCACGACATCGTATACATTCCTCCAAAAACTTTGAGTGGTAAAGAAAGCGCTGGCTCTGGTGGCGTAGGGGTAGAACGCGAGCCCGGTAGGCATGAGACGCACGTTCAATTCCCGTCTAAGGTTCAGATTGCCACTCAACTCTCTTAAAATAGTTGGGACATTACACTACTGCTAGAGCAGTAAAATAAAGAACTTTCCAACTAAACAGATCTACTCCCCAGCCCTAGACCTCACACTCGCAATCCACACTGACCTAATGGATCTATGACCACAATGGTCCAATTCTACACCTCCCACTTCACAGCGATCACAAGCCAATACCAACAAGATAGAACTCCGCCCAGCTTACTACCTGATAATCAGGGTAAATCAGTGGTGCATAAAAAATCTACTTCAGACAGGAGTTGAACCCGTGTCCCACCCTTGTCGAGTCGGGGTGCGTGCTATCACTACACCACTAAAATCACTGCTTAGGACCACTCGATTGCTAACACCTCTTCCATTTCATATCGAAAAAAAGTGGTTGCAAAGCTTGCTATCTATCCTTATCCATCCGATCTGCCTAGTGATCTCCAGAAGACAGCAAATGATCCACCACAAAACCGAACTCGATCTTCAGCACGATACCACGAATACGTCGATAACCACAGAATTACGGTTTTGTAGTATTAAATTATTGCTACAACAGTAAAATAAAGTAATTAAAAACTGGATAAATCTACTCTCCGGCACCCTCTTTCACACTCATGATCTGCACCGACCAAATTGGTCCATACTGGTCCAATTTCGCATCTCCCACTCCAGAGCGTTCACTGGTCCTTGCGTTTTCTGCTGGGGTTGAGAAGACTTCAGTTTTGACCTCTCCAGGCTCTGAAGGACGCCGACCCGTCGAAACGTTGGCCACCACGATTATTGTGATATTAATGCTACATTACTAACTCTATTACTGTATTGCTTCGCTAAAAATCGATAAATAATATCACTAACAGCTCGGAACAACTTAACAGAAGAAAATACCCGCTCAGCAGGCCAGTCCCAACAGGATGAAACTCTTGACGGCTAGGTACACGAAAACTATGAAGATTGAGTGGTGAACAAAAAGCCTGCCTCAAGCGGGGATTGAACCCGCGTCCCAGCGTTGCCGCAGCGCGCGCTACCACTCGACCACAAAAGGATCCGTGCTTTGTGACCATTTTCTTCGATTTCGACAGCTCGTATCGAAGAAAAAGTAGTCGCAAGACATGCTATCCCCTAGCGATCTTCAAAAGACAGCAATTGACTCACCACAAAGCCGAAGCCGTTCTTCAGCACAATATCACGAATACGTCCATAACCACGGAAGAAGTGCTCGATATCACGTTCAGATGCACGGTAGGACAAACGTCCAATATAGACACGAGTAGCCATCGACAAGGTAGATCAGAGTACACACACACCGCAACCCACGACGACACAACAAGAAATGAGCGACGAGCGCGACGTGAGAGGCCACGCGTGCGTGTGCCTATATTAGTTTGGAATGGTTGTCGGTCCCAAATGGAATTTTTGTATTACTGTAATTGGAATCATTTGAAATTTTGCCTATACGGAGGGTGGTTGGAGTGGTCCATCGAGGAGATGGAATGGCATGGCTTCGTCGGTTCTTTCGAGTTGCTTCGATCCAAAAGAGGAGCCTAGTTGTACTTGGCATCGAGACCAGGTGAGCTTGCCTAGTGATTTTTCTCGCTAGACTGATACTCGATTTTAGCGCCAGCCGGGACTCGAACCCGCATTTCACCCTATCGCGGGGCGCTGTCGGACAGGGAGAGTTGCGGGTTCGAGTCCCGCCTGGCGCAAAAGTTCTCCTTATCACCGTTATATCATTGGGTATATCCGTAACCACATACCACCGATATCAGCAAGCAAATAAGAAGACTTTTGGGTATTTTCCAGCATTCCAGGCCTGTTTGGTCTTCGGTAAATGCGTATTTTTTTTCTTCTTGTGAAATATTTTGGTAGTCGTTCGATAGCTCAAATCAAGTGGATTCGAATGGTATAGATTATTTCTCAAATGGTTCATTTTTGGCGCTGTAACAGTCGAAATACAATTTGTTTTCACATTCAAGCATTTCTCGCCAGATAGAACTTTTTTTATAATCAAATTTTGATCATTTGATAGAGCTAATCTTGCCGATTTCAACGATATATCTAGTTTCCAGAAGGGACTTTTTACAGCTCTGCAACGCTCGAAAGAAGATTGGGTTTCGCACATCTGAACTGTTTCTGTCATCCGTAGACGATGGTTGTCAAAAAGCCCCACGAACGTGTAGAGAAAACTTCGAAGTACCAGGCACAGACCTCATTTTCGTTGAGAAATCCACATATGACTGGTGCCACGGATTGCTATAACAGCTGCTACACACACCCTAGCCGACAAGCAGTGCTCACCAAGGCGAAACCGGCTTGTCCTTCGACTATTAGAGCACTCTAAAAAGCCCATTTGGGTGCTCGGTGGTTGTCGTGATTGTTTTGTTGTTTCAATATGCCTGATAATCATTATTTGAGCCACGCATGTCAGTGGTCTGTCAATGAGGGCTGAATTATAGAGCCCGATACACGTGTTTCGATTTTGCGATCTCGTCAGTCGGGCAGTTACCCTTGCTCGCCTTTTTGCTAATCTCTGTGGCAGCTCCAGTCCCCACACTATACCAGCCCCAGCCAAGAGCAATCGAGTGCACAACACTCTGCGTTCGGTGAAAATTTCACTGGACGTAGAGTGTAAAACGTTCGTCGTCGCTAACTCTTAGTGTGGGGGCTGGAGCTCCCACAGAGATTAGCAAAAGACGAGCAAGGGTAACTGCCCGACTGACGAGATCGCAAGATCGAAACACGTGCATCGGGCTCTATAAGTCAGCCCTCATTGACAGACCACAGACATGCGTGGCTCAAATAATGATTATCAGGCATATTGAAATTTGAGCAGTGGTCTTAAAAAACACTCGAAACAGAAGAAATGTCTTGTTGTTGTTGTTGTTGTTGTTGTTGTTGTTGTTGTTGTTGTGTTGTCATGAACAGCAAGATTGTGTTGTTCTTATCGTGTAATGTTGAGTATGGGACCGTGGCCGGTGGTTGTGATGCTCGTCGCGGCTCGTTGTGAGGGTGATCCTTACCCTACCGCCCCTCAAACGGTCAAAAGCGAACGCCCTGTGGAACGCCACAAGCAGGCATTCCTCGAGATTGCAAGGAAATGCCAGGGACAGACCCCAGCTTCGTCAAAAAATCCACATATGACTGCTGCCCACGGATTGGTACAACAGCTACTAGACACACCGTAGCCGACAAGAACTGCTCACCGAATGCGAAACCGAGTTGTCTTTCGACTCATACAGCACTCTAAGAAGCCCATTTGGGTGCTCGGTGGTTGTCGTGATTGTTTTGTTGTTGTTGTTGTCATGAGTAGCAAGACTGTGCTGTTCTTATCCCATGAAGTTGAGTATGAGGACTGTGGCCGAGTGGTTGTGATGCTCGTCGCGGCTCGTCGTGAGGGTGGTCCTTACCCTACCGCCCCTCAAACAGCCAACAGCGAACGCCTTGTGGAACGCCACAAGCAGGCAGTCCTCGAGATTGCAGGGAAACGTTCTCGACCAGTAGTCTAATGCGTTCATGAAGAAGGACAATGAATGCTAGAAGTACAGGCGTCCATCCAGTAAGAAAAAACAGGTGGATTATTTAGGAATATCAGGATGAAATAGAAGAAAAAATATTGGGAAATATGTAAAAGCTCCAACCTCGAGCGCGTAAACGTTTTGAATGGAGCCCAACCGTCGTTAACTCTTGCAGACGCTCACTTCTGATTTCTGACCATTTCAGAAGTCTTTTTGGCTAGGCAGAGCATTTCCACCAGATTCTTAGCAATCATTCGGAAGCTTGGATCTCGATGATCTCAATGCTGTGCTTGTTTTTTTTTTTTCAAAGCCTCCTCAGTGAGCTGTAGCAGCGAAGAGAAATCAACATTTCAACTCGAAAAGCTTTCTTCACGTGGCGATGGTCCGTGGATGGCTTTCATAAGACTGTACCAGTACTCAGCTGATAGGACGAAACTCGGCGATTCCCAAGCTAGTTTTTGTTCTTGAGACACCTCAGATTTATGGTTTTCTTCCCACATTAGGGTTATATGCAGAGTATCTGAGCGGGTAGATAAAATCATGAGGTGTTAGAGTAATGCAAGGAAAAAATTCAACAGTTTTAGTCGGAAGCTCCTTCTACAGCGCTATCAGACAAGCTTTTGCAGAAAGCAAGCACATTTGTGAGTTCTTGAGACTTTGTGCTATCGAAAGAGTACTGGCACTCAAGGAAGGACTTTTGTCCAGCGAAATATAAGAGAGTTAAGAAAAAAAATGCGTGGTCGAGTCAAACATAATTTTGTTTTGAATTTTACATTGTTATGAAGGGGTCTTTCGAAAAACTGGCCGTACAGGGCTGTAGCCAGAGATTTAAGCTTTCGAATGATTACTAACACTCCAGCGAAAAGATCTTGTCCAGAGAATAAGGTCGAATATTCTTTTTTCGCTGTGTGATCATATCAGTACCAAAATTCTTAGTGTGCTGTATCAGCCAAAGGAAAATTGGGTTTCGTACTACGCTCGCATCCTCTGTCGGTTAGGGTCTATAAGGAACTGTATACCGATTACACTATTGATTTATCGTGTAGCGCAAATCACACATGGCTTACGAAAATGCCACATGAGGAGACCTTACACTGAAGACTCATTAACCAGACTTAATTACAACTGAATGAGTTTGGTATCATTCGCTTACGCAGTTTCTTGCAAACATTTTGGTATACAACTTGCCTGCACTTGCTTCAAGGTGGAGCTGTCATGGGAACAAATCCGCTTGCTGTTCATGCACAAATAGCGCGTAGGGGAAAATGCTAGTGAAGCGGCGCGCAAGATTAATGGAGCTTAGAGCCATGATACGATTGCAGAAAGGACGACTAGGAAGTGGTTGGCGAAGCGCAAAGCTGGAAAGGGAATAGTCGGAATGTCCACAGTAAGCTCCATCAATCGCGCGCCGCTTCATTAGTATTTTCCACTACGCGCCATTCGTGCATGAGCAACAAGCAAAATTGTTCCCATGACAGTTTCACCTTGAAGCAAGTGTAAGCAAGTTGTACGCCAGAATGTTGGCAAGAAAATGCGTAATTGAATGGTACTAAACATCATGCAGTTTTAATTATTTCTGGTTAATGAATTTGGTGTTTCAACATACCCAACGATGTTGAGTGATGTGCAAAACATTCGCGTTAGCCGGGACTCGAACCCGCATCTCACCCTATCCGGGAGCGCGTGCTTGAACCGTTGCACTACCGACGCCTGTTTTGACACCACCCTTTCCACGCTACAGTCTATCTATCTAACCAACTGTCAACGATTTGACGCAGCTAGTCAGTACAGACATCGAATCCAGTCACGCTGACAGATTTTCGGTATTAGATGACCAAATAAAATTCCTTCTATTTAACCGCTTTATAGCGGTGGTATGATGTCATAACATACCCGTCGAGGGTTGGCTGCTGAGAGATAGATGCACTGTAGCGTAGAAGAGTGATGTCAAAACAGGCGTCGGTAGTGGGACGGTTCGAGCGCGCACCTGATAGGGTAAGATACGGGTTCGAGTCCGACATTGGTGCAAATGTTCCGCAGATCACTCTCTATCACTGGGATTATCTATACATCATACCACCGCTAAAAGCGGTCACTAACCTTCTGAAAATTTGGTATTCTTTGCTCTTGTGCAAATTTTATGGAACGGCCTGATAAGTAACGGAAATCACTCGGCGCTTGCGATATCAATTACACTGCAGCCCGCGAAGGGTTAACAAGCAAGATTTCCACAGAGGAAAAACTCTGTGTACTACATCCAAACACCGGTGAAAATCTGGGAAATACGCCAGGTTCGGCTCGCTTTTGAGGCGTGGTAGTTTTGCATATCACTCCGCGGTTCTTTCTCATTATAAGGGAACAAATGAAAATCGACCTCATTCGCTGGAGAAGTAGTTTTTGTAGGAGTTTCAATAATCATACGAAAGCCTAGATTTCTGACCACAGCTCCAAATGACCTTATTTTAGAGAACACGCTTTCATAACGCTGTAAAATCCACACAAAACTATGTCTCAGACGCGCACATTTTTCGCCGGACAGAGCTCTTTTTTTGGACTTTTAGTAATCATGTGATAGCGTAATCGTTTTGATTCCAACTGTGCTTATGTCTTGAACAGACCTTTTTTTTTTGAAGAAATTGAGGTGAAATCCCATCTCATACGCACTTCTGCAGTGCAAGAAATCTCCTTACGTAGCAATGTCAAGAAAAGGCTCTTAAAAAAACTGTCGACGTGGGGCTGTAACTTGAAGTCTCAGCTTTCGAATGGTTACTAACACTTCTATGAAAAGTTCCTCTCTAGCGAATGAGAGGGGCTTTTCATTTGTTCCGTTATAACAGAATGAACCCATTCCGCGTTTTTGAATACTTAGTTGGACCAACATTGCCCGCTGAACGCTCTATTGTATAGTTTTCAGTTGTGACGACACTGCAGTTGCAATAGTACGTGATGATAAGACGATTTTATCGTCAAGACGATTTGCTGATCGTGACACGCAACGAAAATTGGGAGGCATTTCACCGAGAGAAGTAGCACAACAAGTAAGTTTACATATTTGGCTGTTTTCCAACGAGGAATGTCTTGCGAATTGTCCTTTTCACTTTCTGACTCCTCATAGACGGCAGTTGAACGATTTCCACCATCGATCCGCGACTTTCATGATTTAACCGGTTAACTTCCGTGGACCCAATCGGGCGCCCAACGACTCTGCCTCCTCAGCTCCCATTCGACGCCGACTACAGCTACTTTTCCTTGCAGGACGCGCAGCTAAGTTTTGGGTTGATTCGCGCGCGGTCTGCGCTAGTGTATTGACTGCTGTTTTTTATTGATGTTATGCGTGCAAGTGTGGTGTCAACCGGTTGACAAGGATTTTTTTTGTTATGGGAAGAACTTCAGTCTTTTGTGTGAGGAGAACTCTAGATGTGAAGCCTACTTTTTCCTCGCTTCTACAGCGGGCTACAAAGACCTTCAAAACCAAATTTTCCTTTGGAATCGCCGAGATCTGCGCTATCAAATGAGTAATAAGTTTGGTTCAATGAAAATCTATCCACAGACTCTAGTTGTGCAAGCATAGCACTCTGAGTGTGAAAAATGATTTATTACCTGCTAAGACGGTCTTATCAGCAACCAAACAATGTTGCAATCACCGAAATTTAAGCCTTCGTCTGCTTATTGAATTTGTGATAAACATGGTTTCTGAAGCGGAGGGAACCTCTGAAAAGTCGTGCATCGAGAACGATGCACGCCGTCCGCAGAGGATTAACGCTTGCTCCAGGCTAGCAATGAATGAGCAACTCATGAGATGTTCTTCATTTTCATTTCGCATACCGAGATTTAGTCGAAAGTCGATCTTTCAGTTCACTCCATGTGGAACTTCTTCGAATTTTCTAGTTTTTTTTTTTCATCGTAAAGCGTTCAGATTGGTATTGAAGGGAACTTTGGAAAATAATTTTAATCAGTTGAAAAGGGGAAGTAACAACGTTGGCAAACCTTTCCCAACAAAATGGAAGTTTTTTTATTACCTAAAACGAATAAGTTCCTTCTCAGTTTACATGTGTTTTTCCTTCGTTTGTGTCGTCGGTGTTCGACTTCCGAGCAAAGAAAGAATTGCGGCGTAGGAGAGTTCGAGCAGAGGGTTGAACCAGCGACCACAGTGGCATCGAAGTGCATCTTCAACTATTGCTCAACACGAGCCCTTTGTCCAAGTAGATGACTCTTGGAGAAATGTATAGTGATATATCCGAAAATACGAAAGATAGGTCTGCTGTAATGAGTTTATTAACCTTTTCGGAACCACAGACCGACGACCTTGCATCTTGAACTGGCAACTCTGGACGGACTACTCCGCCCCTGCATCCTCAACCCCCAGCGTGCCATTGTCAGACGCAATACGCTGGAGGATAGAGATCAGAGGAGGCGAAGCAGGCCGTCCAGGGTTGCCATTGAGGGATGCAGAGGCCGTGGGTCCGTCGCACCGAAACGGTTAAGTTCTGTTCTTTTCGAGGCTTGAGTCATTGAGCAGTAATTTTCGGCAATCACGGTAAGGACAAACGTAATCATGACCCAGAAGGTGGATGTTGCGCAGTGGTTACAGTGTTCTGTTAAGTGCGTAGTTGATGGTCCAACTTCGCTCAAGGCTCACTATGCCTTTATCCTTTCGGGCTCGACTAACGGATTATTCAAGTCTGGCGAACCTTCTGTGAAAAAAAGCAGCACTGACATGATGTATGAGTTTGCTACCTTAATTGATTATCATGGGCAGATATCCAGTCAAACACCTTTAACGATGCTTGATGAAGTGAAATGCAGGAAACCACAACATTAATCGTGAGCTAAATCAGGATATAATTAAGAAGAACTTCACTATCGAATGCTAGTCGACCAACATATAGAATTCATAATTTCTTCGTAGATTTCCTCCTATCCGACTTACTCTACTATCTTCACTATTAGATTTTTACAATTTACTTGTAGCATTCAATTCGTGAACATCAGAAGTAATCAGAAATATTTCGTAGTTGAGGGTAAAGTGAATGGGTTGACTGTTATCCCTTTTATTCACAGCTGGTCTTAGCTCATCAGGAACACTAAGCATTTGGACGTTGTAGAGGTGAATAAAATTTTGATATTTGGAGGCTGTTATTTGATATTCAGCACAATAAACGGCTTCCTCTACTATTGAATGAGTGTCTGGATGAAGCACAATTGTCAGTATCAGATGTTGATGCTATAGCTGTCACTACGAGACCAGGTTTGGTCATTGCTCTGAAGGAAGGAATTCGGAAAGGACTTGAACTATCGAGGTGAGCAAAACTTTTAGGAGAATGGTTTATTTGGAAGTATTATCTGAAGTTTCATCCAGGCATTATAAGAAGGACTTTGTTGATATACATCACATGCGTGCTCACGCGTTGTCAGCTTTTCTCATTTGTGAGGATCTGCAGTTTCCTTTCTTATCCATGTTGATCTCAGGTGGTCATGCACTGATTGCAATGGCAATGTCCACAGTAGACTTCGTTGTATACGGTAATGAAAAAGGCTTATTTTCCTTCATCCAGGTTTCCTTTCAGTAAAGATATATTTCAGGTGAAAGTATCTCAGGAAGCCCTGGAGAGTGTTTAGACAAAGTCGCAAGAGAACTTCAGCTGAATGAAATCGATGAATTCCGCAACATCCATCCGGGTGCAGCATTGGAACGATTGGCGAGAAGGTGATAAGTCGGTAGAGGATTCAATTTCATAATTCCCATTATATGTAACAAAACCTATTTTGATTATTTTGAGAGCCTGCGCAAAAACAAGACAATTTGCTAACATATTTTGAGCCTTATGAGATCTATTACGAGGCCTATAAAGTACTAGACACGTGTTATAGCTTTCCAGTCCCATCATTACCACGGTGCCTTCTCGTTTAGCCAGTTCCTAAGGGACAAATCTTCTACTTTGAAAAGTCGACGACGAACTTCCCACTCTCGATATACGGTGGAAGGATCACCATGGCGTTCTCTCAGAGTGATTGATTGTCGATTGCATGGCGAGTGGCTGTGAGGTGGGCATATGTAGCAGAACCGTCTCTCCTATTTGAGCGAGGTCTCGAAATAGCCGACTGAAAGATTTTGTTACATATGCCTACGTAGCAGCAATACGCCATGCAACCGACAATCAATCACTCTGAAAGAGCGCCATGGTGGTCCTTTCACCGTGTGTCGAGTCTAGGGCGTTCGTCGTCGATTTTTTTATATAGGGGATATGACCCTGAGGAACTGATCAGACGAAATGGCACCGTGCTACTGATGAGGCTGTAAGTCTGGAACACATGTCTAGCACTTTAGGAGTACCGAATAGACCTCATGTAAGGCTCAAAATATGTTATCAGATCATATTCTATCATAACTTTATTCATATTATTCCGAACTTTGCCGGAGTTATTGGTTATCTTCTGTGTTCAGATGTTCAACTAATGGCCATTTGCGCTACAGCGTTTCTGGGCCTCATACTACAGGAGCAGATATGAATTTCTCAACGTTAAAATCCTCCTATCTCAATCTTGTCAGAATGGAAAGAAACAATGCAGATTTTTCCACAGAAGATTTTTGCGCTAGTGTTCAGGTAGCAGAACCGTTATAATTGTAAATTTGTTAGGCTGTTTCATAGATTCTTTCGCACTATCGTCTCATTTAGCTCAATTCCATCTCAGATCGAGTTATTATATTTCAGAAGGATGTAGTATGTTGAAAGGTGTTTTAGTAGCCAGAGCTAGCCAGAGGGTAGGATACTATGATGAGAGCGGGATGATTGGCTACTAGACCGGGATAGTAGCAACCAGACCCGCCAGCTCAATCAAAGCCCAAGTTCCATGTTAGGAAGATCATGCCCTTGTTTTCTAGGACTGGTGTGACATAGTATTTTGACTACTACTCGGCAGCAAGTTGACAATGCTGAGCACTCCGAATGTTTGTCGCCTCTCTACGAAATAAGCGTTCGAAACGATTCAGTATCGCTCTTTTCATAGATGACACTCGACCTCACATTACAAAATTGACTCGCCTCGTTTTGAAAAATCTGGTATGGACCATAGTACCACATTTACCGTATAGCCCTGACATTGCTCCTTCGGATTGTTATCTCTTCCTCGCCCTAAAACCGCACCTGAGAGAAAAATAGTGCAGAGGGTGCAACCAGCTCAAAAATAACCTCATCAACTTCTTTGATCCCTCATTTTAGCCTAATTCAATCTGAAAAGAAAGCACTCAAACTTTACCCCGAGAATTACTTGTTTATGTTGTTGTCAATTGATTCCTTTGCACAAATAACTATTGAACTAACAAGTGTCGAAATGCGAAAAAAATTATGGAATCATTTAATATCTTTACCTACGTTTACTTTACCTTGGAATGCTCTTTTGTGCTTATTATTCTTGATTTGCGTTTTGCAGCATCACGTCACTCGTCATCTTGCTACAAAACTGCACAACTGTCTAGAATATTTGACAAATTGTGGTCAGTTATCGCTCGTACGAAAGTTGGTAATCAGTGGAGGAGTGGCTGCAAACGATTACATCTGCAACGGTTAGTTTTTTCCTCTTTTGTTTTCCAATATGATCTTTTAAAGATAGCAGCATACGATGAGGCGCCGCCGCCTGGAAGTACAAAGGATAAAGCTTTTGGCGTTATCAATCCCTGAGGAATACGCTATGCATTTACCTTCACTAGTGAACTTCTTTTGAGGTGACTCAATGCATATCTGACCTTTACAATGACTCGCGGTGGCCTCACGCTGCATCGAGTCAGTGCTGCTTATCCTTCCAGGCAAGTCTGAGACCAGTCTGATACCAATTATCCGACCCGGAGAGATGGATGGTTTGGTGAACCATGAGCGCAAAATCGAATCATCGACCTTGTGTGCGACGCAGAGCACCTCTAAGCACTGCGCCACATGCCGACAGGAATACAGTAACATTTTGTGTAAATGGTTAGTGTGAACAGACACTGCAAGTACATGTTAGGTAACTAATGTTTGCGACGGAAGGAGCTGTTTTATTGTGCTGTAAACCTCTGCGTTTTGGAATATGCATTTGACCAGCCTATGATTCTCCAAGAACGCGTGTGGTGCAGTGGTTAGAATTGCCTTGCGACGCGCATGATCGAGAAATCGACGATTGATGACGATTCTATCCACGCTCAAGGTTCACCAAGCTTTCCATCCCTCCGGTGTCGATGTTTTGATATGAGACTTGGCTAGGTGCATAGTGGCACTGATTCGATACATCGGTAGACCACTGTGAGTCATTGCAGAGGCCACCTGCATTCAATCACTTATAACGATGCTCGATGAACTCGAAGGTGTGGCACATCCCTCAGAAATTAATGAACGCCGAGAGCTTTATCCTTTCTACCACTTCAGTTGGATTTCCAACAGTACGCAATAGCGTTTTAGATCGATTAAAAGTGCGAGCTTTTAGCTCTTTCCCGCTTAAGTTGGAGCGCCGTGTGTTTGACTTTTTGAGTTTAATTTCAAAAGAAGTTTCTTAAGGAATTTCGAAGATAGCAAATTTCCATGGACTTGAAGTCGTCAAAGTTAGCCCGCATTTGTGCACAGACAACGCGGAAATGGTTGCATGGAATGGTATCATGTGCCTGCTCAATAAGTATGTATAATTTTGAGTTCCAAACTTCAAGATTCTGTTCTCCATGTTTGTTATCAAAATTTTATATTTTGTTAGAAAATGGTTATTTTCCGTTATCGTGCAACAAACAAAGAAGACATCAGCTTCGGCTACACAAAGATTGTTCATTTCTGCACTTTTGATAATCACTCGAAAGCGCGCATAAAGATAGTGCCCTACGTATAACTTTTTGAAAAAGCCTTTTTTTAACGTTGTAAGGGAACGAAAACATTTTGTTTCAGACACGCGTTTTTCCCGCACTACAGAGCTTTCCTTTGGACTATTAATGACTATTCACTAGCATAAGCTTCCAGGATTCCAACACTCTACTCATATTCCGGAAAGGAAAGTTTCACTGCAGTGTAGCAAGTGAAATAGGATCGAGACTCCACATACTCGGCGTGCGTGCTTTCCGGCTAATCTACTGTCCGGGGTCTGGTGGCTTTAGATTCGGTGTGGCGGCCCGCTATCGATCAGACGATGGAGCTTCGGCGGGTCACATTAGAATGCGAATTTTGTCATTCGATTAGAAATTTTTTCGCCGCTTTGAAGGAGACTTTACATAAAACATATGAGTCTGATACTATAAGAATAGCTCAACACGTTCTGCTTTTCGTGCTTCCAGTGAAGCAATAGTAAAAGCAAGCGGCGAAAGTAAAACATAATTTAATTTGGGTATCACAGCGTTCTGAAGGGTCTTTTCAAACACGGAGCATATAGCGCAGTAGCCAGACATTTGACCTTCCGAGTGATTACTAACACTCTTAGGAAAACTTCTTGATCAACGAGGGCAGTGGTTTCTTCATCTGTTCCTGAAAACAGAAAAGAACTTAATTATCTTTTTGTCGAGAGTTATTGAAGAAGACAATTTGGAAGTCTTCAGGAATTGCACAACTGCAGGAGAATAATTCTTGAGAGCCGTGGCCAGTGTGACGTGTTTTTCACGTGGCCAAAAGTTCTTTCCTTTTCCTCTCACTGTAGAAGTTGGTCCGTTCTCAGAGTGAACTTTGTCCAGTCGGTAAAACCCCAGTGCGATCTGTAAATTATCGGCAAGACAAAGGGTCCCTCCAACTTGTCGACAAATACTTGAAATTGAGCGTCGAGCAGTGTATTTGTGTCTTGATCTGATTGATATTCGTAGTAGAGGAATAGTACGAACCATATGGTTGGTAAAAGGTCAGAACAAGAAGGTTACAGATGCTCACTCCGATCGAAAGTTAGAACAAAGAAATGCTGCCACGTGTGTGCCATCGTTGGCACAAATAACATCTTTCACCGACAATCTGTGCAGTCGCAGAAACCATGTTTCATTCAGATCTGTTTTCGTAGAGGTTTTGTCACTCATTCAAATCAAATGTCATTCAAAATATTCTAATAAATTAAACTTTTCTCACTACCTCTTTCCATTGTAAAAACCTGATAGCATTGTGCTAACACTAATGAATGTGTTTTAGCTCCCCAGATGTTCATCGATATCCACGGATACCAGAATCCATATATGCTCATGCTCGATCTCCTATCGGAGAATGTTCCCGAGCATTGGTGCCTTCGAAACCGGAAAGAAGGTTGAGTGTAACTACTGTGCATGGTGATATACCTCTCAAAGTTTTCAGAAAAGATCAATTCAAACAAAAGGAGGAAGCAGTTTCAGCAGCTTAGTTTGTAAAAAAAAAGTTTTTGTGATGCTAATGACTCCCGGTATTGATGAAAAGCGAACACGTTGTTTCACTTGGATCTGATGCATTATTTGTATGCAGTATGGACATAAAACTTAAGATATTCTTATGCTGGTTCGTTCTTCTTCGTTTTGCTAATTTTTTGATGTTGTTCTAAGAAGATAAGACTCATATTCCTGCTCAGCACAATATGCATAAGAAATACATTTCGCTGACACTCATTTTTGATCTAAGCAAACAATCATGAACGCTGACTACAAAATGTACAGAACTTTTACTATTTTGACTATCTCATCAGCAGCATTGCGCATGGTTCGACCTCACTTTCTCCTGCTTCTTCCGTGAAGTCTTGATAGATGTTGAGAATCAAGAGTAAAAATGGCACCATCTTTAATGAAGGTGCTGAGACGAAAACCCTGGTGATATTTCGTACAGCGCTCAATGATTTTTATAGAGAGAAGTTATACATTGTTGCTGATGTATCCTCCCATGTGTTTATGATTATGTCCTTGATAAAAGAGATAACTACTTGCAGAAATCTTTCTCCTTTGGTTTTTATCTGTGCCTTGAGTACAACTGTTACTGTTGAATTGACTATTATTCGGTTAAAGCTGTGATATATTTATTTGGAAAAGTAATATAACAGTCATATATAAAATCATTGCAACAATATCCAAATGTCAATGCAACGCGATCAAAATGTACTAATCATCCAAATCAATTCATATTGTAAACTAAAAACTACAGAGATCCATCTCTATGCAGAATCATCTCGAATACTGCTTGAAGCAATCGAGGACTTAGCAATGACAACTGCGTTAACTTACTTGGAACAGTAGCTAGATTGAACTCAGAGGGATTTGCATTTTGTTAGTGAAATGAATCTTGAAGAAAATCTCATGCCATGGAAAAGGAGTGTCAAGCACGCAATACACGTGAGAATGAATATTTTATTTTGCTTGCGGAACATAACCGGATAATCCTCAAGCAAAGCATAAATTTCTCATCGGGGATATACATAAACGGTTAGAAACCGTAGCGCCATAGCAAACCATCTAGTTATTACACTTAAAAGCCTATTTTTGAAATTAGACATGCTAAATAAGATTCATCCTAAGACGATGTTGGGATAAAAGTGATTATGATGGATTCATGGAATAGTTCTCGATACAATAAATAACAACTGAAGCGACGCAGAAGAAGAAGGTCGGAAAGGGGATTAATTGTGACCTTTGCGACAATTTCTTACAAATAAGCTTACTTTATTTTAAAACCGAGGAGAAACTTCTAGTTAATGCCATCTGAAATCTAACACTGGCACGTTGGCGACTATAAATTAATGCGATGGGCAGTTTGAATATCTTTGCTATACAGTGGATGATTTCGATGCGATAAGTGGAAAATGAGAGTATTTTGGAGAAGGCGATAGAGATCTGCGGAGATCGTGAAGTACCAAGCTAACAGGTTACGGTCTTTGGGCACACCACTGAAAAACTCATCGGGAGAATTGTTGAGGTTACGATGAGTAATTTGAAACGTTTACCTGTTAAAATATAGTCTGTTAGTAGTGTAGGCACTGCAAAGCTGTCGTTGTTGATCGCTCTTAGAACTGAAAGTTGAACTGCAAAGTTAGTAATATAGAGATTTAGTAGAAAAAACTACTCAGAGAATATTCTAAGCCATTTCGAGGTTGGTACCTTAGTCGCTTACGTATGTCTCGGCGGTCTTGCCCGCCTCATCAGAGCCACACGCCCTCAGGTCTCTCTCTAAAGTGATAGTAGGGACGGGGGGGGAGACGTTGTTACGGTAAAATTGTGGTTCTCGCGTTTTCACCATGCTATTCCAGTCGACGGCATACGGCATAGCCATTGACGTACCAACCTCGAAATAGCTGAGAACATTCTGTCCGACGATATTCAATGTTTATAACGATTTTAATAACCAGTTGAATGTAATAAGAAAATAGTGTTGAAAAGTATGAACGCAGGTATCTGTCTAATACAAGTCTCATAGTCAACGGTGCATAACTTTGACTATTATTTTCCAAGCAGGGTAATCTATTGAGTAGGCAAAAAAAATGGTCATATATAATTTGTCTTTGAATTACACGACATTTAGCTGAATAGGTATTTTACAAGAAGAATAGTAAACAGAACTCGTGTTGAGATGAAATGGCATTTAAAAGAATAGTGATTTTCCTCTAAACAGGTGCTTACTCTTTATTAATGAAGCGAGCGTGTTATTATCCATATGTTGATGGTCGTTGTATGGGATACTTGCTGTCATATACTGCGGAAGTTGAAGCGGATCAATCTTTGTCTGAAGAAAATGTTGGTTTGGACAAATCAGCTGTTCAAGTGAAGTTATGTCGTACGTACTATTTAAAATCAGAGGAATGCCTTTATCAAAACTCTAAAAATCTTTCTCTTTGATTAGTTAAGACGGCTTACCCCTTTCCTTTTTCGTTCGTTAACGAACTGACGACGTTTATTTTGAATAGAAAGAAGCAATGATATGAACGTATTCTTCATCTCTTTCTCATATTCTAGCTCATCTCTGGAAAATTGAAAAGAATGGAAGGGATTTTTCATTCTGGCGAGGTATTGGTGTAATCCTTGAGTGACTGCCTCACCTGTGAGCCAACTCATCGACTAAGCTTTCATTATAGACCTGTATCAGCTGCTCCATTTCAGCAGTTAAAGTCACCAATTTGGATAACGATAGCTCGTTCAAATCTAAATTCATGATTTACTGGTTATTTATAATCTCAGTAGCTACAAAATGCGTATGCTTCACATATACTAAGGCTGATGCAGGCATGGTTTGAGATAAAAAGTGATGCACCAACTCAACTGTTTATCTAACTTTTTGTGAACTATTTCCGATTTCTAGAAAACAATTGAATCTACAAATGTTTAGCAGGGAATATTTCAAAGAATGAAAACTTGGAGAAAGCAGGGCAGAGATGTTCTATAAAAAGTGTGATGTGCTTTCGGAAAATATATTTCAGTAAGAATAAGATTGTGGCAGGTAAGGGTAAACGAGAACTCAACAAAAATGCTGAAAAAAGTTTTATTGAACGATGACCAGCAAAGTAAATTCTGCCGTGAGGTCTTCCAAGTCAATTTGACATGATCCCAATCAACCGACATTTTCGGGAGGTCATCATCAAAAATTAAAGCTCAATTAACTGACATAAATCATATTGCTACTCACTTCTCATACGAACCTGAGAGAAGTTTCTTTTCTGACTATAGTTTTCAAAGCCATATCTATAATTTTATGATCTTACCAAATTTATTCGAAAAGTTTCAGTGATAATATGGTAGTGTTAGAGGGACTGGGTGTCGTCCCTGGTGCTGAAGTCTTTCAGTCGATCCTTCATTGAAGGCTTAAGTCGCCATATGCATAAACAACGAAGCAGAAACAATTTTTCGACGTGAAAGCCGAGATAAGGAAATGTGTGATCTGGTCTGGAAAATTCGCTAAGAAGAAGTACTAGCGCTGAATGACTATGTTCATTCCTTGCTTGGGTTCCCTTTATTCATTCAATCCAAATGATCTATCAAATATCTGATAAAATACGTTGAAGATGTCTCCAGAGCTTTTGGTCACAAGATGTGCAAGGTTTCATTGCGTAGGAGACGTAATCCGACGACATGGCTTTGTAAGGTGGTTGAATCGTACCGAAAATAACATTCTCGCTGCGTATTCCGACTGAGCCATCGATACTCCTTGCATATGATTACAAATGCCCAAACCGATTCGTAGTTTTTGCAGAAGAGGAAAACAGTATGATTGGCGATGACAAAAACTGAAAGTTCGTTGATTTTTCAAAGCGGTGTAAAATTGAGAAAAACCACAATTTATGATGCTATCCGTCTTCATCCCTTACGTCGAGATTGTTGTAACACTTTTTTTTTTCTTTTTCAAACGTCGGACCAACTGTTCAGCCAAAAACGCAACTATTAGCAACAGGAAAGTTAGACAAAGAAAATTTATTACTCAGTTATCACCTCAGACGATTCAATCATTTCTAGCAATCGTATGTGCGAAGGTAAGTTACGATTAACAGTCGAGCATTTCCTAGTGACAATCACGAACACAACAGTCAAAGCATTCAGTGTTACAACATTTTTCTCGAAAGATTGACTCTCCATCTTATTTTGACCCCTCCACTAAATCCTTCGTCTTCACAGATATATATATATATATATAATATATATATATACATATGCATGTATATATCTAAATGAATATATATGCGTATATGTATATATACATTTATATATGTGCACATGTTTATATGTATATATATATATATATATATATATAATCATACGCATATATATACATATTTACATGAGAAAAATGTTACAACCTATAATGCTAAAATCGCTTTTTTTTTTCAACCGTTAACCAAGTGCTTTAGCAACATCGGTTACGGTATCTTAAAAAACAATTCCAGCATTTGAAAAAAAAAAGCGAGTACTTCACATTTTTTACCGGTCAGGGCCTCATTGTTACCTGTAAGGAATAAATTTGGTAAGATATTTCCCAAAAATTAAAGTCTCTGAGAAAAATTACAACAATATACAGTAGGCAACAAACGTCCAGACTTTTAATATGAAAAAGATAACGGTTTTTTCGGAGCAAAGCCACATTTATGAGTGGAATTAAGGATTGTCAACTGTTTTCGTTCAGAATTGAGCATATAATGTCATTTTATAATATGCTACGCCTTTGCTGTGTTATAGCGAGAGCAAAGTCTTGAATTCAACCTTATGATGTACTGCGAAGTTGATCCTCTCATCAGGATGCTCAAGCTTAGCTAGGATTAAACTAATGCCACAAATCGCTGCCTTCGAAAGAAAGTAGTGAAAGAATGGAAATTTTTCTTCTAATTTATACGGAGCTGTGGGTGGCAAGCTTGAAACACTTGGCACAGATTTCTCAATACTCCAAAGAAAATTTTATCAAATCGGTATAATAGTCAAATCACAGCAGTGCAGGAGCTCGCGTGGAAGAAAACTGATTGATGTTGGATTGACAGCTGCATATGATAGTACATCTATCAGAGCAAATATAAGACTAACAATCTAAGTGAATTTGAGATAATCACCAGTTTGATTGAAAAATCCTTCCGCCCCCTTACCATATAAAATTTTCATTCAACGCAAGAATTTCCGAAAAAAAAAACTCAAAAAATAAGTTTCTTCCAAATACCAGTTCCTTAAAGTTGGTACTTTTTTACAAAATCAAGGACTCATATCTGAGGAAGAAGAACGATCGCGATATTTCTAATGTAAAACCCTGAGATAGCTGAAGCATCCTGTTAAGCATGCGACTACATTCACAATGTTTTTTTGAAGGACAATAATGGGACGCTTTTTTTTTGTTAATTTGATTACGTTTGCGGCATTAACTGGTCCCGAACGTCTCAGTTTACCAACACCAGTTTCGCAGGCGCTTTTGGGAGTTATAAGAAACATGACACCATATGTTTCAGTGACGAGGCGAATCTTAGATGCATAGCACGTCACTCAGACTTTCACGGCCCACTATATGAACATTAAGCCATAATTTCGTACGAACTATAGTCTAAACGAACTAATCTCCAAAACGTACTTTCAGGATTTGCAACGAATGCCTGTGCTTGGCGCAGTTTCATATCAGCTTCACTGAGTGACCCAGGTGGTAGTGTGATCTCATTGACGAGTACATACTGTCCACGGATTCCATTGTTCGATCAGTCATCATCGAACCAGTAAAGTCGCATGACTGAAATCAAAATCTCCATACTAAGTTGTCTTTTAACCAATGCCCAGTCATATCTTCTTTTTGTTTACTTAACCTATCAATCACTCTCAAGACGCTTTCTTTGATGTACGCACAATGGGGAAAGTTCGACTACGTCAAGAGGATCTTCTGCTCGGCTTCGCCTCAATGACAATGACAGGAAAACTCATTTTGGTAACTGACTCTGCTGGATGCTGCTTTGACGCATTTGACATTACTTATTTCAGATTTGAATAAATGTAATTTTCTTGCAATAACAATGAATATAAAAGATGATAAGAATGTTTTTGTTCACAGGATTTTTTAAAAACGGATCCCAAAAGTTACTTCAGAAGAGTAGATCACCAAGTTTGGCAGCAGGTACAATGAAAGATGTCACAGTGGATCACAATCAAATTAATATTCTTGTAATGGACGACCTTGTAAGTAGGTTGTTGTTAGGCAAACGCCAATTGCTAGCCACATTTTATCCATCATAGCGCGATTTTCGGAGGAAATTGTCAAACTCCATTGCATTATAGATTAGTCTGTCTAAGATGACGATATTAAGCTCTCGTGCAACGACGAAGTCACTAATCTTAAGGGTGAACGAAAGCTCTTTGAAGCTAAAACTTGACAAGCAGACACACTTCGCCAGGACGAAAAAGTGCATTGATTAGAATACGGAACGGATTTGATTAGATGTGGATTATTGTCGTTAAGCCCTTTGAAAAAAAATAGACGGAAAAAAGAAGTGAAATTTCATTTGTTGAACGACTTACTGCTAAATGTAGTTTTTTGTTATAATTTTAGCCCGTGTACATTTTTGATAGCCATATCAACATACAAAAGCATCTCAGTCACTTTTACTACCATGTTGGTGATATGTTTTTCTGACATTTTTTCCTCACCATTTTTGTACCTGAACTATAAACTACATGATTTCACAGAGATAAATAATGACTTAACTAAATGGCTGACATGTGTGCAAATAATGAGAAAAGATACTGATAAGAGAAATGAACTGTTAGGAACACGGTTAGCAAACAGGTACATATACATCTGTCCGAAGAGTGACTGATGATTGAAATTACCTCTTGAATAGACATTATTGTTCGTCTCAGCATCAAAATAAAATGATTCACACATATACTGTACTAGAAGTAAGAAAAGAAAGTTTTTCCTCTCTGACATTCAACGTAAAGTAAGCAAACCTGTAGCATTTCGTCGATTTCCTCGATGACCTGATCGGCGGTCTGGGGAGGTGAATCGCTGCCGATGGAACCATGTGAGACAAGCTGATGCATATCCATACGAGCTCTCAACTCTTCCTCATCGGAAAGTGATACACCTCCATCGTCACTCAACTGGAATGTTTGTTTTACGATGATATAAAGGCTATAGGATAAGGAGTTCAACGCTAGGGCATTGAGAATGAGCCGTACAATAGACTTCATTAGTTTACGGAGCAGCTCAGCACATATTTGAGCTACGCAACTTAAGTTTATCTAGCAATATATGACGAGTTTTTGTTCCCGCTTATGATTTTGGTATTAGTTTGTCGAGCCTGATGAAGGGCGGAACTTGGTCTGTCCTGAAGGTACGATCGAATCAACCACTATGTAAATTGGAAACCCCTCGTAACATTACGCTCTACATCGCCGTCTTATATTACATTTGCGTTATCTATATACATACAAAACTTATCATAAAACACAAACGGTTTGAAAAGGTATTCTGTTCATTGTGAAGATCTCCATACACCAAAGATGAATCAACGTTGTGAGCGAAAATTTTATGAATCAGAAATGAACAAGAAACTTCCATAACAAAAGATTTCGCTATGACCATAGGAGGGAACAGAGCTTATGGATGATTGAGTGGTGTCATTAACATTGGTTCGATGGAGAACGAATGCCGCTCTCCTTCTTCGAAATGGCTTCGAAAGTGATTCTTAAAGAAATTTGAAGTTTTCGGCTAAATGAAACGATGGGAATGATGCTGTAACGAGCGGCAAAAGAAATATTAAGATCATTAAGAATTCATACGAATATTTTAGAAGCATGCTATAATAGTTTTACATGACACTTAGAACATATATTTAGGAGAGATGAAAATCTCCATAGAAAGGCCGAATGGTTCACAAAGTCAATTTCGCATGTCGTATTCTCAAAATGCACTTAAACAATCTATTTATACAGCACGTAAGCTCAAACAAGAAACAATTGTCAAAGTAGTCTTCGCCCACACCAAGATAATTCAGCCACATATCCGGCAGCACAGAATCGTGGGCGGAAAAACTTGCGATCTTTCGATTTAGAGAAAATTTGAAGATTATGCCCATTTTCGGAGACATTTTGGAACTTCTTATCCTCTCGAAAAGTTCCCCATCGGATGGAACAAGTGATAATCACTTGACGCCAAATCCGGGCTGTACGGCGGATGCTCCAGAATTTTCAATCCAAAGTCTGTCAAATTATTCTTTGTCGCGTTTGCTTTGTTAGTTTTGCGTTGCTGTGAAAAGAAGCGTTGACATCCAATTTATAGTGGAATTGGAGTGGCAAAAAATTCCTTCCCTGGAAAAATTTCATTCTGAAGGCTGTGTGGACAAATGATAAAATACTTCATAGGCTTTCTAATACTTCTCCTACGAATCACTGATTTTGTAAAAGCATTGTTTATTTAATCTTGAATTGACTTTGGAAATTGGAATAGCAAAAGAAATATCCAAGACCGACTTTTTATCAACATCGGCAAAGATCAATGAATCCCGGTCTTTTCTTGCTGAGTGAAACACGAATCCTCATTGCACAATTTATTTCAGTGGCCGACGTTTCAACGGTTTCGTTTTCTTCAGAGCCTGGAAAAGTTAAGCTGACTGCAGCCTTCAACCAAAAATCTCCATTACCACACGGCGCCGCAGGCATGAGTGAAAAGTGAGTTCAACTTCTGCCCAAGGTTTCAAGCTTTGCATCCCACTCAGCATTGCATGATATATGAATAAAGCATTATAAAACTGCTATTTCAGTGAATTATGCACAAGAGAAAAGTCACAAAACCTTTAAGTGAGAAAACGATCTTTTTCACTCATCACTCACTGTGAATATTTCACGACGAGACCAACCGCACAGATCTCACATGAACTGCCAATGCACCCTCCCACACCAAAACATCACATAAGTATATTATGGCTAAATTATATTATTTCTATTAAATGTAAACAATCTAACCTTTTCACGCTCCGAAGAACGTGAAACCGCCGAATTGTCAGCTCTTGACACGACTTTGTGTTTCCGTCATCAAGAAAAACCAGGATTTATTGATTAGTGCCAGTGTTAATAGATTTTACTTGTAAAAATTCTTCTACACTCCAGATTTCTACATTTAACTCAAGGTTTCAAGCAAGAAATCATGCTTTCAAGATATTTCGAATTCGTAATCTCTACTATTCGAAGAGTGATTTCATCAATGCATTTGGAAATAAATCCGATAAAGCAAAAGAGGTTGTTTTTGTGTTACCACGTCAAACTTCCCTCAAATCAATAGCGATGTGTGGGAAGCCTAACGGAGTGGAAAAGCTTTACGGCAAAAGCCCCTGACTAAGAAGTGTATTACGAAACACTACTAATTCGAATGCACTGCCCTTCGAAACGTCTATCTCACGGCAACGATGATGAAGAAAGGACGTCGACAGGACAGAAAGTTCACCTTCAAAGTGCAAATCCGAGTAGACAACTCAACGAATGAGTTTAACATCGATTGTCTGCGAGAAATGACGTTTTCTACGAATTTCTCGGATGGAAATCAACAATTAACATAAATCAAAATGGCATGGTTTAGAAGCATTTATTTTAAACGACTGCTAATGTTAGCTAGTACCGTTCTTTCATGGTTAAAGGAGCCTTTTAAACTAAGGAGTCATTTGCTGGTACGCGGTGCTCTGGATTAAGCGAGCACACCATCTGCTCGGAGTCGGCGATTGGTAAGTTGAATGTATATTTGGCTTGTATAAAGATTTGAATGTAGACGTGCTTATATCAAATCAATGCTCTTATCCTACCAAGCAAGTGGCATAGCAATTTGATGAGCCCGGAAGAACGGAGGCTTTACTTACTTTATTCAGCGTATGGTATCGAACTAAGAAAAATCTACTGCAGGGGACTTCTATTCACTGCATCAAAGACGTCCCAATGGAGCAGATCTTATAAGAAATTTGTGAGAAATGCAAAAAAAAAGGTGTTTAAGCATTAAGTAAGCTTATTCAATTTACCAAGCATATCCTGATCACAGTATTTTTGCTGCATATGTTAATTATGATGTTTTCTTCTCGCGAAACGGTTTGAATCTGGTAATGTGTAAAATGCAATATAAAACTTCCACAAACCATTTTAAAATCAAAAACCTATTCTAAGTCCTTCACCTCTGCATTAGTGCTTTAACTTATGAGCAGCTGCTGCTTTACCTTAGTAATCACGGTTTCTTAAATAGTCAATGGTTCGATCTCACGCATGAAGATCACCGAGCCTTCCATCCCTCCGAAGTCGGAAAATCAGTACCATTTTTATCTGGGAGGACAGCAATACCGACTTGATACATCGATAGGCCACAGTGAGTCATTGTAAAGGACGGACATGCATTCAATCACCTCAAACGAGGCTAGAAATCAAGAACACGAATGCCTGGCACATCCCTCAAGGATTGATCAATTTCGAAAGCTTTATCCTTTTAGCCTTTGATCATAGATTGATTCGGGTTTCAGAACAAATCACATTTTACAGGACACGAATTACAGCAAATCCCCCACTGAAGACTGGAAATGAAGCGAGGGACAATTGTGTTGCTCGCAATGTGGTGCATTTGGAAATTAATTAATATTGGAAGAGTGGATTGCGTGAGAGAAATTTATTACTATAAAAATGACCCTAACAATTTCGATTCGTGCTGAGGCGATCGAATTTTCTCCTCTGTACAAAACTGCTTCACTTTTTTCCCCTTATTTTCACCAAGTTATCAGTTAAAATAAAAGATGCTGTATTCTCGTGAGTTCCCACACGATAATTCCATATATTACATATGCCTGTAAATTCTGTCATCTTTACTATAGGCTTAGATTAGAGTAAATAAAATGAATATTTGATGAAAATGTGACTTTAGTTCGAACCAATGGAAATATGTCAAAACGATTATCAGTTGATGATGAGCATGTCAGCAATCATAAAAAAGCAGTAAACTTGCAGAAAGCATATCGATGGCGGAATGGTGACTCGATGCGGTGTAAAAAAGACGAACGAAAGGAAGGAAGAAAAAACAAAATCGCATAGTTATACTTCACCTTTCTCTCCTGCAAATCCAATGCCGGCATCATACGACGTCGAATTGCCGACTTATCAAAATCGAGTGGTTGAATGTTTCCAAAACTGCAAGTCAATGTCCACCAAGTCCTGCAATAAAAAAATATAGAAATGAATGACAGCAAAAATGACTTATAGGAAAGAAAAATTAGCCGGAATTGTCCTATAGCTATAGTCGCCCGACGATCAATATGAATTGTAGCCTATTTGTTTCGGGACCAATATACTTTCTCCAACAAAAAAGCCCTCCAATTTTTTCCCATGTAATTATAGCTGATGATGATTGTATAATTTTGATGATGTTGCTTTTTATAACTTTTTTCGGTCTGAAAAATTTTAGTCGTATATTTCAAAATCGAGAAGCTTTTCTGGCCCTTTGGTTTATCATGTACCAAGAACCTTTCGAAACACAGAATTTGCATTCCTTGGTTCATATCAATATTTCCTCCTCGAGAGCTAGGTCAGTGGGTATAGATGCGGTTGTAGCAGGAAGTAAGGTGATAAGCAATAAGCTGGTTCGTTTTCCTCACCCACTACTCTCTTGCAATCAATCAAAGAACGCCTTAGAAACGCCTCAATTCGGCTACCTCCAAGGTTTCAAAGAGAATCGCCTCGAGCAACATTCCACGACATTCATAAAAAAGACATAATCCTCAAGCAGAAGTCAAAACAAAACGCGAAATGTTCGAAGACCTTAGTGGGAAATAGATGCAAGGAAAGGAATTGAATGCAAGAAGTGCTGGGATTCACACAGTAAATTGCGGCGATGGGTCGCGCAAAAGTAAAAGTTAGCAAGTATTCTCCTATCTCAATTTCTTATTGATTTCAGCTACAAGAATTATGTTACAGAGGAAATTTAGCCGAGCATTCTCTTGGACAGATGCAAATTATGGCGTAAAATTGCCGACGATCAGTCCACAGTACTGAATTTACATTTGGCCAAGGGACCGTTTACGACATAATGTCAGTTATATAACTTTGTAGAGAAGACAGCATTGAAGATGAGGAGACATTTTGCCTCTTCATCGGAGATGACTAATGCTGATGTTCACTGAAAGAAATCTAAGCATGACGAGTTTGGGACCTACGGAAAAACAAACAGCACGCGTAGGCAAAGGGAAAGTCTTGAGCAATGATCCGAACTTCAAACAAAACATCGAGAACATCAAATAACGAAGAGATCTTTTTCATAGAATCAAAAATGCGCTTTTTGCACGAAACTAAAAACGATCTGCTTATTGGCACCATTGTGATACGCGACAATGAATAGATTCTGAACGACAGCGATGAAAAAACTAAACAAATAAGGAAACCGGAAACACTTGTCACAGTCAAACTTGTATCAAATTAGATATGTGTCAACAACCAGGTGTAAAGCTTGGGAAGTGATCCGATTTAGCTTCCTAAACTTTACTATCACCATCACGATAGAGATGTATTGTTATGAAAATCAACAACGGGGAGGGAGGGGGGGGGGGGGGGGCAACCCAGATTAATAAAAAAAAAAGCCTATTCTTTTGGGAAAAGCGTGCGAAACACTTAACCAGCATACTCAAGTGACTCTAACCGAAAAATTATAATTGTTCTCGAACAACTGCAAGACCATTTGTTCAAAACCACTGGTCAACTAAGTTACGATGAAACACTCTTCAGTAAAATCGTCAGCTTCGGAAGCCCAGAAACTTAACCTTGATAGAATTGTTATATTTGCACTTTGCTCAAAAGATTGCTAATAAAGTTCAACATGCTTATGCAGAAGTGCGTAGGAAATTTGAAGTTGAATCTGCTTTTCAGAATAAAAACCCCAATAATGGACGTCGAGTAAAAAAACCGGTTTCAAGTCAGGGTGACATATAAAAGCAGATATTTGGGAATGTTTTCAACCAGTAACATGCGTAGTAATGATTGCAAGCCCCAATTAGAATGCATGAAAAACCAATCGTCTAGAGGGCGCCCCATTGTTTTTAGAAAAGAAGAAAACCACTGAGTAATTTAGGATTTTTCACAGTATATCTGAAACACATCCTTTTTCTCCCTACAAAAAAATATGTAGCAATTATGTATAATACAAAGCTTCATTATCATGAACTATTATTAGCAGTAGCATCCAATCACGTAACCCAATGATGACGGTCAACCAACTGCTAATGAATTTCTAATACGTTTTATACTTCCATCGAAAATCAAGCAATGTTTTTTGATAGTAATATGTTCGACATAGCTCTATGACAGGATTCTGCTATATGGGAAATTTTCCACCTCTGAAGGCTTACAATGTTTGATAATGAGAATAACCCATATCTGAATTAAACTATGTGTGCTTACGCACGATGGTAAACAAGTGACGAATACTACGAGACAAATGTGCCAGTTCGACGGAAAACATGATGGAATATTTGTTTGCTTTTGTAACTTTGGACATGTTGATGTGTGTAAATGTTTACGGAATGCAAAAACAGAACGAATCATATTCATACGATTAGACGGTAAGAATTCTGTAGCTTTCCCAAACGCTATGCACCGTCTTACGTCCTTCGTGCTTTATGGAAAACCAAGAATTCGTATGGGCTCGAAAGCCAGTTGGAGGATATGTTTTCTTCATAAATATAGCTGCGTCGCTACTGGCGTCGATTCTCCCTGGGATCCTCTTATGGTTCCACTACAGCGTTTTCAGTTTTTCGTAACTGCAGCATCTATCTACATAGTTTGCCTCTCGATGTCAGTAGTGAGCCTTTAACCTGATCTCTTTGAAAATTTCTATTCATATTTCCACGAGAACTCCTTTCGTTCAAATTTTAGGATTCTCTTCACTGGAGCAAAACTTCAACAAATCACTTGGAACGGATGTATCTTCAATATAAAAGTGGATATGGATGGCAGATAGTTAAGCATAAGCAGTAACAACAAAACAATTAGAGTTGAAGACTACGAGTGCGTGGACACCACTGTTCCATTAACAATGGCTACGTTACAGCGCCGTGTGGCAATCAACGAAAATAACAAAATGAGCAGTAGAGTAAGAAGTTTGCCTTCCAATGTTAGTTAAGAGTGAGCTTATACATAATCCCTTTGTAAACTTCGATGCGTATTACAACGAGATCTACTTTCCTTCGAATTTCGCAATTCTTCTCAGTGGAGTACAACTGCAATAAATCATTCGGAACGGCTGTCTCTTCAATATGAAAATGAATGTAGATGGCAAATAGCTAAACATAAGCAGAAGCAAGGAATTGAAGCAGTTGATTTGAAGACTACAAGCGCATGGAAAACCACTCTTCGATTGGCAGTGGTGCATTACAACGCCGCTGTTTCCATCTAAAAAGGGATTATGTGTCCTCACCCATACGGCAGTCATTGGAAATAGCATAATGAGCAGTAGACTAACAAGACAACTGGAATAAAAAGCATTGGCTGACTATAGAGCAACGCGTCTATAGAATAATTAACAAACGCTTGCCTTACTGAGAAATATTATCGAACTTCACAGAGAAAATTATGTAAAATTCTCAAATATACCAGCCACTGCAAGTGTAGGCCATTTGAAGGCATAAAATCTCTGTAATTCAGACAATTACCGGTGAAGCAAGCTCAATACAAGCAAATTTTTGTTCCTTTTGTTTCATATTGAGTATTCCACAGTATCGTTAAGCAGCGAGGGATCTACATCCTCAGAGATTTTCTCCATTGTTTACAGTTGGCTCTCTAGTGTAATTCAGTTTTTTGATCCGTTCCAATTGTCCACGTCTTGTTCTGAAGAAACTGACTCGACTCACTTATATTATTCAATTGACCCATTCTCATGTGCCTTTAAATTTTCTCAAACCACTTATTTCTATTGCAACGGCCGTTCGTATAGTCGTGTTCTCGGGTTGGTGTAGCTCGTGTGTCCTAAGTGCCCGGTTTGTTTTCTCTCCGCACCATGTTGAAGCAAGACGAGTGTGTCTTTCTTTGGAATTCCGAAATAGCCGAGCTATGATAACGTTCCTCAGTTGCTGACAAAAGTCGGCACTTGTGGATAGAGATTTGACGCCTTCAGGTAAAGTTTCCCGAAATAATAGCGAGTTCAAGGACCAGTAAACCCAATATCGAAATTGATTTGATGGTCCGAATCCTCACATTATAACAAACACGATCCACTAGTAAATCTCATGGTTAATTTCTCCTACAGTAACTTTGAAGATATGAGATAGAGAAAGAAGCAGCCACCCTATAATCTTCTCGTAGTATTCGAAAATTTCTACAAACAGAAACATCTCCGTTCCTCATTTACGATATATTTGATAAACAAATGAATGAATTACATAAAAATGAAAGAGAAAACCAACTGGCTCTCGGCCATTATTTCATCCTGAGTTCGTATTTGAACTGGCGCAATATCTTCGGTATTAACATCCGGATTCTTCAGACATGAGCTTATTCTCTCGTCGAAATTACCAACAAGATCCTGAAAACACAAACCATTAGCTTACGAATGGTTCACTATACGTTTAAGAAAGTTTAAGTTTAGAGACCCAGTGGTACCTCTAGAGAACTTGAGAGGTCTTCATGTAGCCGAACTTCATCTCCTGATGAAACGTGGTTGCTCTCGTCTTCGCTGCAAGGTGGTTTTGATCAGAAACAAATTTACACAGCGAACATATTAACATTGTTGTTAAGTTTCAGTTGATGTTTAAAATGTCGTAAATGAGGAAAGAGGTCTTGAACGTTCTGTCCTGAGTGATCTTATGGACTAAATTATGGTATTAAGCTAAACACATCGATTGATAGGGAATTGATATGTCATTTAACTGAAAATATGAAACAGTAATAATAGAAAATCTTGTCGGAAGATTATTGACAATACTATCAGCTAAAGAAAATCTTGGAGCCGGAAAAGGCTGATCCAAATCTTCTGGCTGTAAAAGGTGTCATTATCAAGTTAAATCCAAACGGCAAGGTCCTTGTAGACAGTAACTAGCTAAGACACACTTGAGCCCCATCGACAATCCAAAGGAAACAATAAACATAACACAGTAATCAATCATGTCGTTTAACACCACATTAATTCAGGCCAGTTCGCGATGATCGTGACTTTGATTTCCATTTATTTAGACCATTAAACTAAAATGAAGATCAATCGTCATCCCATTACTTTGTCTATCACGGCATTTCTTGCGATTATCACATGCTCATCACGGTTTTCACTTTATTCCAGTCATACTCTTTTTCTTTTCTTACATTCATGTAAGATAAAATGTATATTTGAAGAAAGGCACATCAATATGCTTTTGCCATGCGAGAAATTATGAGACAATTACTTGCAAGGCTAAGAAGAATTTTTCAGGTTTCAGGTAACATCAGAGAAAAATGTGTTTTCATCAAGCAAATGGATTCAGGAGGTAGGCTCCACGTTCGATGTATTATTCAAGTGGACTAACAGCTTTCAAAAAATCCAGTACGATTAAGCTATCAATGAGTATATCTGTCTTATGGCACACAAAACGACCAATGCATGTGGGCACTCCTCGTCACACGCAGCAAAATAAGGATCATCACAAAAGCGACTAACGTGACGTTCTTCGTATCTGTCGAGTGTAGCGGAATAACTTGGCAGCCCTAGCGCATGCAAGACCTAAATTATGGAGGCACCGCTGACCCCATAACTTTCGGAATTACTAATGATTTGAGTGGTAGAAAGACAAAGACTGAAGATTTCGTCGCAGATCAGCCTAGATAGATTGTATATCACCCCATTAAGCATCGTAAAGATGATTGAAGACATATGTGGCCATTACAATGAATAGTGCTAATCTACCGAAGTATCAACTCAGCACTTGCTATCCTCACAGATAGTCTGCCACCACTATGCCTATACCGGAGGGTTTGCTACGTCCAGGAAGTGAGTTCGAACTGACAATCGCGTGTGTACTATAGGACATCTCGACTCACTGCGTTCTACGCCCTCCTAAGAGTGGTGAAATTTCATACTCAGTACACTCTAGAAACAATAGCGACAGCTAAGCAGAGAAACACGACAGATGTTAGCATTCAACAATCATAACTACCACCTTATTGCGCAAATAATAAACTTCCAGCAAGTTCTATCTCTTGAGAGATGTTGGAATGCAACAAAAGAAGCAAAGTTATGACGAATAACTTTTTTATTGCAAACTAGTAAATATGAAAATTCATCACATCGAGAATTTATCGAGAATCAACATCATCAAGATTCAAAACAATTCACCAACAGTGCTTACCAGCAAAGATAGCCGACAATCAATGACACCTCGGCTCATCTCAATTTGACAATATTTTTCAGAACACGTCAATTTCAAAGATTACTGAACTCTCAAGAGTGCAACGCAAATAGTAGAAGGAGGGCGTAGAACGCATTGAGTAGAGATGCCTGTAGTACAGTGTGTGTAAATGTGTGTATGTAGAGTCCTGTAGTACTAAGTACTTGAATAAACAGAGAGTACAGAGCTTTTCAAGAATTCAACATCTCATAAAACTTTGCTACATACCACGGGTGTGACAGAATAACGTCATTAATTAATTTCAAAAAGACTTTAGTCTTCCTCTTGTTTATTTCTTAAAGAGATCTAAGAGTCTGTGTATAATGGATGCCTGTCCTTAATCAAATAGTTAAGAACATTATGTATTTCAGCGAGGACGGATTTTAACATCATTGGACACCAATTGGATTATTAATCCCATTAGAGGATTTAGATTATTAGCTATCTAATATTCAGTCAACTTATGTCAACAACATATGTGAGTAGAACCAATGAATTATTAACAGCTCCCAAAAATATGACTAGGTGCGAAGGGACGTATATAACCCATTAGCAGCACCGGAGTTGAGCTCTAGAATCTGAATATTCTTATGAATGCCTTAATCAATACTGGAATCCATGAAGTCTATCTGGTACATGCGACCTTAGAACTCCAATAGTCATCAAGATAGTGGGTGGGGAGCTAAAGTTCCCATACAAGCGAATCCAGGTACGAAATCATAAAAGGGATCACATGTATACAGAATGATTCAGCTTGTTTCATCATGCTCGACACGAGTTGAAACAGCGAACGGAGATACTATAGCCAGCATGATGGGTGAAGTCGGGTGATCAGCGTATGTAGATATAAAGAAGATATAAGTCAATTTGGAGCAGCAGATCCAGAATGAATTCATCTTCGGCTCATTAGCCAGCATATGTTCGATTTTGGCCGCATTAAATCTGCTGCTTCAAACAGCTCAGCTGGGTCAGTTAACCATGCGATAGAATAGGCTTAAAATGCCTCATATGATGGAGATCCTCGAAGAAATAGTTTACCAGCAATGATCAAAATTTAATCAATATAACTTAATTATATTCAGTGAGACCAAAAAGTGCTCATCACATTTACAAGAGCTTGCCAATTCTCCTAGATCAATCAATAATTAAATGAATATTTGTTGGACAACCCTCCTAAGAAAGGCCTCATTCCGTATTCTTTTCATCTTTCATGTATACTCGTTCACTATTACACTGTTCTATGTCGACAATTTGCTGGACATATGTCGGAGACGTGTAAACTGATGCATTTACGACTAAATGATGACCACTACACCATATTTTCGACAAATGCTTGACAAAATAAAACTCTTGAGCTTTCGTAAATGGCATAAGGTGACACTATCCCTAACTGTATGTAGTTCTAAAAAGACATCTTGTACGCTTCGATCATTTCCATCTACAAAAATCAAAAGGCTGATTGAGAACTTGCGAATTTTTGCAAGAATAGTCGTCGCTGAAATGCCATTTTTGAAGAGTATTTTGGAATTTTGCGAGCTTTAAATTAATGGAAAGCTTGTTTTCATTGGAAGACTCAAAGAAACCTCATAGAAATAAACTTTGACACTTCCCCGAAGCACAACAGGCTGTTTAGACTATGAAAACTGATTAGGTATGGAAATGAGGCAAAATGAGTCAGTGCAAAGGGAAGACAATTGGAACTTTACCAGCACCTTGTGAGTAAATATCCCACTTTTACGAACCTCTCATGGAAAATGCTGCGGTTAGCCACTGCGCCGTTGAAAATCCCCATTCAACCAAATGAATGCATACTGGGTCTTATACTACGAAAAGCTTGGGAAAGAATGCTGTCATGAGCATGAAGAAGTCCTATATCGCGACAGCCGACTGGCCCATAACATGGCAGTGCAGGCACATAGAGCCTTCAAAGGAAAAAAATAATTAACGGAATTCCATTAAGAGAACAAAAAACATGGCGATTCTCATGTTGCGTGCATATTCAATTAAAGTATGGCAAGCAGTAAATTTCTCAAAATATTCAATACATTGCTAAAAATGCATGTCTACTGAATAAAACTCTTTTTCTCTTACATCATTGTCTTCTGGCTCTTGAACCTTCAACTGCTTCCCAAGAGTTATTCTACACCGATTGTCTGAGTGATTTTATATAGTGGACGAACGAGCGAAAGCAGTGTAATTACATTTCCATTGCTTCAATTCAGTTTCCGGTATGACAACAATCAAATGTTAGCTAACGCTCTACTACAATAAGTCGGTATATCAATATAATATATATATATACTATATATATATGTATATAGATAGATAGATATATGTACATATATATATATAAATATAAATACTTATGTACAAGGTTAAGAAGCTACTCAACACCCGCGAAAAATTCGAATGCTAGGTTTCTTCCACACAGTTTCGGTTATTGTAATTTATGAGAATATCTCAGGATTATTTCGGGCCATCAATGCTAAACTCTACTGCGAGCAGCTGGACCGAATCTACGATGCACTGAAGAAAAAGTACCCCACACTAATTCGGCGAAGGCGCGCGCTGTTTCAGCAATACAATGCCAAACTTCACACCGCAAAAAGATTGAGGAAAAGTTCGATGACTTAGAGGGAATCGAAGTCTTGCTGCTTAGACTCAGCTTATATTCCAGACGTTACGCCGTTCGATTATGGTCTTTTCCGCTCAATGGAACATTGCCTGGGCAGACGCCGACTTGTGACATTTAATTAAGTTGAAGAGACATGTCAGGAGTTTTTTGATTCAAAGCCCGCGAAATGGCGATTTCGAGCAGATCTGGAAGCTTGCAGATCGTTGACAAAAAATAGTGGATAATGGTGGCCTTTGTTGTGAAGAATAATTATTGTTGTTTTGATTGAACTTATGTACAAACTTTAAATTTTCATCGCGAGATGAAGGACTTTTTCCTCGGCCTGGTATTTTATCTCTATCGTGTTTGGCTTCACGCACACTTTCCCAAGATTTGTGTGGCTGCAGGTTTGTCGAGAACCCTCATAAGTACTCCAATTACGGGTCAGATAAAAACTGAGCTCGTCTCTCATTTACATGAGTTACAAATGAGCGAAGAGTCTGACATGGACGCTAGAAAATTCCTCTCTTCATATGTACCACAATTTTACAATAAAAACGCATGAAATCAATTCAAAGAATTCTACATACAAAACTGGTTTTACATTGGACGAAAGGAAAATTCATTCCGAAGGCTGATATTTCTCTCAGCGAGAAAAAAGTAAGCCGACAGTAACGTTCTTTCACCGCACGATAAAGTCCTCGCTCAAAGTGTTCCGATAACATAGAATGACCTCGATGTTCAACATATTAAGGTGCTCTCACTACTCATGACGTGATATCATAGAAAAGATCTTAGGGTTTGTTCAATCTAACCTTGGACAAAAATGGTCTGAGAAAACATTAAATGACGATAGCAGAAAGGAATCACAAGAGATAGACACCACAAAATTCCTATAATTCCGGATAGGAAAGAGAGCACAAAGACTAAACGAAAAATCCGCCAGCTACTACTGAATTTCTCCATGATGTATCATTTTGATAAAACCGTCTTCTACATGAGAAAAAAATAAGTTAATAAACAAATATACAGGTAAAAACAGTTGTATTATCGGATCCTGCTTGTTATTAAGAACCAAATTCAAGTTCTAAACAACTTTAAAAATCATTATCAACTCAGCTGTAGCTAGATTCTCCCATATGGCCAAACTTTTGTTTACAATGAGGACTTTGGCCGACCTCACCGATGATTTGGTCGTCCACAATGGCATTGAGATGGTGACAGGATATAGGGTGGGAATTAATTAACGTCAAGAAAAGTCGCGTGTTAATGTATCATAAAAGAGCCATCCACCTTTTTTTCACAATATTTCCAGTCGTCCATCATCGATCTTGCAGAGTGAAAAAACACATGCCAAGAGAAAAATCTCCAGCTCGCCAAAATAGTCATCACTTCAACCAATAAAAGCACGAGAAATAAAATGGTTAGGAAGAATAGATGTGATGCTTTGATAAGAGAGAACTATCTAAATTCAAATAGAATTTTATCCACAGTTCTAGATAGTTGGAATTCTCAAGAAATCTACGATTCTTCGAAAGCAAAATTACTTTGATAGACAGTTTCCCTTTTTTTTTTCAATCTGAAGTTGCTTCCAATTTCTTCCAGATTATTAAATAGTTCAAGATTATTCCATTTGCCTGTCCAGAAACACCTATCACCAGACATATAGTTGCTCCTGCATTTCTGTCATTTAGCATATGGGTGTAACCGTTTCGGAAAGAAGAATAATTCATTGTGGATGGCTGAGAATCCAATCATACGAAATGTCAGTGAATCAGCAGCCGCGCAATCTTTGTTCTACTGAAGATGTTGTTCGGAGTAATTGGCTTACGAAAAACAGACAAACTTCCAATCAGCGGCTTTTCTCTGCAAATCGTCTGGAACAGCCAGACGCCTGAGGGAAATGCACTGCAATCAATAAGTCATTCCATTGCTCCATTTCTATGTCTAAAGATTGCCATTTCGTCATGGTACACACGAGCTTCAGATCGAACAAAAGATGTAAAGTAGCGAGCAATGCCAGCGATCACCAGTCCAAGGAAATTTCTTTTTCAACTTCGCAGGTGGACAGAAAAAGCAAAAGAAAAAAACAAAACATCAGTCGTAAGAGAGTGATTCGGAGACGATAACGGCTTTCGTAGTAGAGTTCAAAAGAAACGCTTCGTTCAAACTGCAATGCTCATTCAGACAACCAATAAAAAACTCATGGCCTTAAGGATACGACAGGCTTGTTCGTCCTATCGAACGCTGCTGTTTGGCTGATATAGTTGGCAAAATCTTCTGCAGAAAACGTGAGACGATATTCCTGTAACTCAAATATTCCGCGTCGTCTTTGTTTATTAAACACATCAACCGATCGACGTATTTAGAATACACTTTGCAAAAGCTTTGAAGCTTTCTATATGAATATACTAGTCACCACTGCTATCCATAGAAGCTTCTGTCGAAGAAAAAACTCCTAGCAGGCAGAGATAGAAAAACAATCTATCACTGGGAAAACTCATATTCATATGTCAATCGCCTTAGCGGACAAAGGATGGCGATAAGCACTGATAAGCTAACAAAGCACATTCTTCAGTTCATCCCATAGCTGATAGTTCCGCTTCTACGATAAGATCTATAACAGTAAATACGCGATTGAACAGATTCCTCAAGTGTCCGAAAAAACGCCATCTTAGCTGGCAAAGATGGAAATAAAAGTTATATGACTTTAGCATCTGTTCACATTTCTCTAGGCTATTTGATCTCATTAACAAAGAATACAGACCAAACCTCTTCAGCACAAATCAGGAGGTGCTGACGGTGCTCAAATACTCTTCCTTTTTTTTCATATCTCAGCAATTAGTTTATAAGGTGTTTCCAAAAATATTACTAAGGCGGCTGTTGTCGATCATTGATCTTCCATGCATATATTCAAAGATTACTCCATTATACTAATAGTTTAGGCGAGTAACGATTGACGACTCCTCGTATATTGTTCAGATAAGAATTCTTCATTGTGTAATCGATCGATAAGCATACTTTACACTCGATGTATACACTTGGTTCTTGTGATGACGAATGAATTGTCCGCTACTGAACGTTGTTGCGTGTAATATTCTACGTCTGTGTAAACATTGTAAACTGTCTATCATGGCGATTCGATGAATCGAAAATCATGGCAATTATGAAACAGTCCGTAGATTTGCCCTCTCTCTTTGTAGCATGGCAACAACAAGTATTGTTATCCTGCTCTGAGCGAGTCCCAGCGTTCCCATCGACATAGACAACATCACCTACAATCTATATCGTCCCATCCAGGGTCGGGTCATGCGCCACTTGTCCATTCAAGTGTCGCTTAGATTATGTCTAAGAAAACCTGGGCGGCGAAAATTCTAATGTCGAAATTTCAAAGAAAAATCATAAATATGAATAGGAAGTTACCTTCTGGAGGGTTTCACGAGGCTCTTAGTGCTCTCTATTGCCATACCTAGGTGGCCTGGTTGGGGAAGCAAAGAATAGAATTTTTCTTTCTAGGATTTTTAGCTATCGATACACACCTAATGCAACCATGACAACGTATCCGCAAACAATACATCACCAAACGTCAACATCGTGATCGGGTTGATATTCTACGACCCAATGACTTTGGAAAACCGGTTTCTACAGGTCATATCATCACGGAAAGTTCGCAAAACATTGTAAAGGTGTCACTCAGATAATTAACTTTATTTCATTGGTGTCAAATTTGATTCAGAATATCGATATAATCCTGAAAGCTTATGAGTGTTCCATAACAGATCGCTTCAGATTAACTTCTGGAAGAGATACAGATGTGAGTGTGAAATTTTCGGCAAAGCCAACTCTTTGCAGGCAAGTCATTCGCTACATAAGCGAGCATCTGTCCGAAGGGTTATTTGCATTCCAAATGCCTCAGCGCTCAATTAGAACTCCTTGTTAAAAAAAGAAGTAATTGAATAAACGTCCAGATTTATGTGCACAGCTGTCTGAAACAGTTTCGCTTTCGTACATGAAACACGAAATCATCGAGGTCCAAAAATCAAAACCACCATTTCATCTATAGTCCTTTCACTTGAGCGTTAAAGAGAGAGAAAAAAGAAGTTTACAAATCACGCCGAACAATGATTTTTTACAAGCCAGCAAACAAGTTATTTCTTGCTTAATCCGTCACATTCTAGTATGATGGATGTTTCTCTCTTAAATGTGAAACGAGATAATTCGGTCTTCCTCATGATTCAAAACTTGTTTTACTTCTGAAACATTCTCATACCACTTCCCAAATATTCAAAAGATTTGAAGGAAGAAACTAAAAATAAGGAACAAAGCTCCACGAAACTGCAGACGTCTAGAAAAGGCGATTCTGAGAAATTGACTGATTAGAATGCTAAGGAAAGAAAAGAATAAGACGCTAGAAGCTCCTTTCTGAAAAAAAAATTACAAGATATTCCTTTGCGAACAGCAGTATAATGATGTCGCCAGTGACGCGCGATTTTCGTTCTTCAACAAAAATTTTTTTCTTTGTTTCGGGAAATACTTAGGTTCTTTACATCACTCCGTATAACATGACTTTCTCTACAAGTGTGTATATATTTTGTGCATATACAACTCCTATAAAAGCTAAAAAGCTTTCGGCGCTGATCAATCCCTGAGGGACACGCCATGCATTCGTGTTCATTTTTAACTTCGTTTTGGGTAACTGAATGCATATCTGGCCTTTACAATGTCTCGCGGTGGCCTCCCGCTGAACAAAGTCAGGGCTGCTTATCATTCCAGATAAGTCTGAGACCAGTCCGGTAACAATGCTGAATAGTCAAAAGTAATTTTACTTTCGTCCTCATAGTGCGCTGTCAAAAATTTCGAAAACTAGTTCGAGTTTCAAATTTGCCAAGATTTGGGCTATCGATTGAGCTTAATGTAGCTCGATAAAAGCGATCCGCAGACTTGAGCTAAGCACATAAGACAAACCGAGTGTGTAACATGACTCAATTTTTGCTGCTACAGCTTACTTCAAAGCCCTTTTTGTAGATCAAACAAAGTGTAAGAATCTCCAAAATTTGAGCTCTTGAATGACTGATTGCAAAAAAAGACCTCTGGAAATCTGAGGGCCAAAATGACCCTCGTCGTCCGCAAAGAGATAGTAAATCGAAGACAATAAAACTACTATGAAAAAAAATTCATCATACTCTTTCGACTTCAATGTAGAGTTGTGGTCCCAGATCAGTTTTTAAGCTTGAAGTCTAGAGCGCACTCTAGTAATTGCTTATTCAAAGAAAGGCGGTTGAAAAATCATCATAAACCGATGGGACCACAACTCTCCATAAGGGCTGGTTTTCTCGAAAGAGTTTCGGAAGCTTTTTACAACCATAGGCATTGAGTCTTTTGACTAATACCATCTTCTTTCAAAAAAAGACCTGATTCCCATATCCACTGAAATCAAATTTCGCGCCGATTTCTTCTCGGATTACTGTAGCAAATGTGATTTTACATTCAGCTCATAATTTTTTGCGTTGTAAAGCTTTACATGGGATTTATAACTTCAGACTGTGAAATGCAGATGAATTCACATGAAAAGAAGATTTATTAGCTGAGATATTGAAAAAGACAGAACGATGGATAGGAGGAGGAGAAAATCTCGCGCGGAAAAGAGTCGTGTGAAAGTGCACGTGTGGGCCTACTCAGGTTGTCTTCAAGGAGAGGATTTTTGGCGTAGAAAAAAAAACGATTTTACTAGGGGAAAAAAGGAAACTGACCAATAAGGACTAAGAAAAGAAACATACTGTTGGGAGTTCTTGTTGCTGTCGAGATCGTCTTCGCCAGAGGCCAGCGGAATCTCGGGCACTCGTAGATCGCCGGCCTCCATCACCACCCGCATAGCACTGCCCGGTCGGCGCGCCAATCGCTGCGGCGAGACAGGGCGCCACACGCGGGGGGCGCAGAGTGAAGTGCGATCGAAGAGAGTGCACGAGCGGCATGGATGCACCCGACGATAGATGAAGGAGAGCACCGCCCACCCGAGTGATGCTGAGGAGGAGGTGCGACGGGGGGCCGCGGCAGGCGCGCACAATAGCCTGAGGGGAGAAGGGTTCGGCGCAGGTTGCGTAACTCGGAAAACCCGGGGGTGGGGGGCGGGGGGGAAGTTGTCAGGGGAACGTGATTCGGAGGACTCGATCTTAGGTGGCCAACGGGGATTACGGTAGGTTTAATCCAACCACTTTGTTCAGCGAAGACATAGACATCATCCGAGGGCTGCTGTGACAAGATATCGATACACTGGATAATGGCTAGCAACATAATGAAGCCGAAAACACCAAATCAATTACTGCTGAGCGGAATTTAACATGACCAATTACTTTGCAGTTGCAGTACGATGGCTGCTAAGCCTTTAAAGCTACATAATGTGATAAATATTGTGAGCTTTTTTTATGAGATCTGTTATTGGCAATTATAGAGTGCTGGAGACGTGTTTAGCCCTTTCAAAATCATTAGTAGCACGGTGCCTTTTGTCTGAGTCAATTCCTCATGGGCAAGATCCTCACGTATAAAGAGATCGACGACGAAGATGTTACACTGTGCGCGCAAAGTGACAGTATCACTTCACACTGCAAAGATAACATATCACTACATGTTGAGTGACAAGATCACCTGACACTGTTGTGCCCATGGCTAGTGAATTCGAACTTTACCTAATTCGAACATTACCTTCATAGTAAAGTACCTTTAGAGCAATTGGCTTTTATGTCTGCCTATTACTTCAGTATACTTACATTTGACAAAATTAAAGAGAAAAATACTTACACTGAGATGAAATTTTTTTTTCGTTGGAGGTTTTTTCTACTATTTTGAGAACTTGGAAAGTTATAAGTAGTGGAAAAGTTATAGAAGAGGGTGGGCAGCTAAATGAGATCTCTAGTTTTCGATTAGTGGAAAGTACTGAACGGCGAGAAAAAAACAAGTGAGAAAAAATTATATCCGAAAAGTTTGAAGAATTTGCAGTTGTCCTACAGAACAACTACTGTCAGTTTAGAGACGATATTTCAAAATTCCTACTCCAGTAAAAAAGAATGTGGACAACCACGTCTATTTTGAAACTGAAAGGGTAAGATAATTTTCGACTACATGTAGCATAAAGGATCATTCCTTTCATTGTCTTGTTTATTGTTTCCAATCTAATCTCAATCTTGTGTTGTTATAACATAGATTCAAAGCTTTGATCGGAGATATTCTGTAGAATTTCTACAGCACACGTCTTTGTTTAAGGCATCAGTTTATTAGTTTTTTTGAACATATTCCCTAAGTTTCCCAACCTTAAGGAAAAAAACTTCAACAAAACTTGCAACATCTCGATGCAAATTGGATTTCACTAAGTCTCTGGTCTTTTTTTTTTTTGCTTGCTAGCCTTTTCGTTCGTGTTTCAGCTTGAACATATGGTCTCTGTGCTATCGATTGTGTTCTGAAGAAACTGCTTCGAATCTTGAAAAACACGATTACTGGAAAACATGAAATATAGAGGGAAGAATCAACAAAAAGCTTAATTTTTGAATATATATACTAATTCTTTACTTTTCAACCGCTTTTTCTAGCAATGTTGTGATTTTTGTAATTGCATATGTAATAATATTAGGTGATACGCAAAGCATTCTACTCCTGACGGGAGTTGAACACCGGTGTTACATCCATACTGGAAGCACGTGCTACATTACCACCCGAGGTGGCTATCGAGGGCTATCAACAAACCAGCCTTTAACGGGCTTGGTCCGATAAGCGCACAGGCATTAAGCTCAGTTTAGCTAATAGATTTTTATAATATGTATAATCCATACTAATTCTTTGTTTTAAGTCGAAGGAATGACACCTCTAAGAGATTTCAAAACTTGGCGGATCGATAGCAGAAAGGTCGTAGAAAACGGTGGCTTTACTTTGAAAAATGTTTTCATTGAGTTTTGTTTAAAATTCACGCATAAATCTTCAATTTTTTACAAGTGCCCGAAACTTTCCAACTTAAGACACACTTATAGAGCGTTTAGCAATTGCAGCAACAACTGTGGAGCTCAATTAATCATTGCCGATTGTGGGAAAAATACCCAATAATGTGGAAGTGCTGTGCAAAAAACACTTGCATCCAGCCGGGATTCGAACCCAGATCTCACTCTATCCGGGAGCGGTGTGCTGAATCGGCGTCGGTGAAGCAACGGTTCAGCTCACGCTTCCAGAGAAGAGTGAGGTCTGGGTTCGAATCCCAGAAGATTGTTTTTGCACAGATACTCTACAATACTGGGTATACTTACAAGATCATACCACCGCAAGAAGCGGTCAAATCAAAATGAATTGCCAACATGGAAAAATCAAGGTTCCTGGAACATAACGTTAAAGTTAGCGAGGTGGGAGTGGGAAAGAAGAAAGAGAGAGAGAAAAGCGAAGACAAAACAAAGAGAAGTTTCCATCAGGAGAGGGGATATAGGGGGGGGGGCCACAAAGAAAATGTGGGATCAAGGAGTAGAGACGGAGAGCCCCAAAATCCAAGTGGGGGGGGGGGGGTGGGGAAAAAAAAAAAAAAGGGGGGATCAAGATATATTGAGGGAGGAGGAAAATG